>JASDQU010370873.1:53956-65548 GCA_032191745.1 Picea mariana
CGCGTTGGCTGGGGCCATGGATGTTTCCCCGTAGGGGTTTTACCACGTGAAAACATCGGTGTGTTGATCTTTGATCTGGTTATGTGAGTGGTTACTGAAGGTGTTCGTCCTCTGTTGGAATACCTGTGTTGTCGAACAAAAGGATGGTCAAAAGGGTACAACATAATTTGAAATAGGCACAAGATTGACATGAAAGCTATGCAGATATGAAAAGGAGACATCGAGAATTCAAAATTGGAGAGCATGCATATATCAAAGTCAAATCAAGGAGGAGCTCCCTAAAAATAGGAATTTGTTCCAAGTTGGTGTCAATATTTTTTGGTCCAATTGAATTCCTAACTCAAATCGAACCAATGGCGTACCAACTAGCACTCCCTGCAAATTTAAAAGTTTGTAATGTTTTTCATGCTTCATTATTAAAAAGATATATTCATGATCCTACTCACATCATTGATTGGAACATGGTGCAGGTGGAACCATAAGGGGAGTTCCAAGCAGAACCTCTATGCATTCTGGACAGGAAATAAACAGTATGTCAGAACAAAGTCATCGCCCAAGTAAAAGTGCAATGGAAGCACTTTAGTCCTAAGGAGGCTACTTGGGAGTTGGAAGAAAAAATAATGAAATCTTATCTAGCCTTGTTCCAAGAGATGGTTTGAACAATGAGGCTAGTGTTATACTTAAGGGGGAGAGGATGTGACATACTCAAATATTCAAAACAATTTATTTTAAAGCTCTTTCTTGAAAAAAAAAATTCCATTTATGGAAATTTAGATTTGAATTTGTGGAAGTATTTAATTATTATTTTTGTGATTGTTAGACAAGAGTTTGAATTGCCAACTGTCGTCTTTTGATATACACATGTAAAAGACATATTTTTAATAAATTAAATGCTAGAAAACAAGTGGAACAACCAAGTTAAAAGTAATTGACTATGACTCCATGAGTGGGGAACATGTTTGAGTTAACTCAGAGATGATTTTTACAAGTGTCAGAAGTTGAGTTCTATCACTAGCAGCCCCTAAAAATCAGGGATTTGTAAAGCTACGAATTTCCCAAGGAGGGAAGTGAATGGAAATTCCTAAGGAATGGAAAAATGATATATGCAACATATTTGGGAGGTAGGACACTGCTCAGTATGTTGTGGAGATGACTATTTGTTGTTATGAGCTCAGTTGGTGCTAGGAAAATGAGTTTTTGAACTGTACAGAGAGACACTGGCTAAGGAGTGATGCTCATGTTTCCCTTATGGAGTCATGGTCATGATAGGTGGTGATTAGGACAAGTAATTGTGACTTTTATGGATCTACAATTGGGTGGAATGTGGTTTTTCCATTTTCTTTCCCATCTTACTTGTTTTCAGATATGTATTTTTAATTGTTTACCTTTCATGCTATCGAATTTACGAATGGATGATATATGAAAGAAACAATCTCTATAGTTGTGTCTTATTGTATTTATTGGATTTAATTATAATATGCAACTACAAAATCAGAGATATTTTAATGTATATGTTGGGTATACACATTGATTCACTAGTAGCTACAAAATTGCAAGTAGCTACAAAATTAGTTGCATGCTACATAACCAATTTTATATAAACATATGCATTTTATTTGCGTAAACATATCTCTTTAAATTACATGTAGTAGGGAATTATGAACATCTTAATTAGAAAATTACAAGAAAATAGATTTGAACATATTTTGTATAATCTTATGAATTTATTAGGTTTTGGAATTTCTCATATTAAATTGGTGTGATTACTGAATGTTATAGTCATGGAATATCTAGGTTAAGAAGGATACATAACTCGTAGAAGTATTGTAAATTCTATATATTGGTAGTGAGCTATAGAATTCCATGTTTAATACCTATCGATTTTCTTGTACGAAATCCTTACAGATTCTTGTCTGCAGAACAAGAAGTAATTCCCTTCTACCTGTAGTATTGATTACGCCCAAATTATCGAATATATATCTATATGCAGCATAATAATGGACGAATCCATTTATTTAGTAAAGGGAAATACATTATAAAAAGACTATGCATATTAATGACATAGGAAAAGAATGGTGTAGAGTACCAAGATTTATACATGTATATATATATATATACCAAATCTGTAATGAGTCTTAACATGATTTATAGGAAAGGGGAAGTCAGAGTTCCTTGTTGATGATCTTGAAGCTTCAGAAATTTTCCAAATACACTAAGAGAGATACAGAAGAATAAGGGAACAACGCTGAAAATCAATACTGATATCATTATCAAGCCACAAAAATACAACCAAAGAAAAATGGATCTGGAAGTTACAATAATTTTGCAAAAATTAGAGACAGAGAAAAATGTTGTATTAATAAAATCTATTACAGAGTAATTCCAATACTTATTCCCATCAGATTGAACATACAAAAGTATGGATTTCTATATATAAAAATATTTTTTGATAATGTTATTAAAGCATCAACTAGCAAAAGAGTTAAAACGATATATCCATAATGAAACAAATAATTTAACAAATTCATAAGCATTCCATCCTTGTTCTGGGTTTAAGATGGAGAGTTTGCATTCCCACAAAGGAACCCTTTATATTACCATGAAGATGTATATGACTACGATTTGCGCCACAGTACCCTATTGTCCAAAATTAAGTTGGTGAGTTTTATTCAATGACCTTGACAGCTCATTTTCGTGTCATTATGGTCGTGGAAGGAATTAATGTAACTTTGAAAAAAATAAAACCTTAACGATTTAGTTACGCATCGTTTCATTCTATGAATTGTTAGAAAGTCTAGTTTAATATTGTTTAAAGGGATTTAATTTCCACTTGAGGAATATGTAATGGTTGCATTGATTAACCCCCGATAGGATTTAGATAATAATAACTCATGTGGTAGTTAAGTGAGTAGATAAAAGATGAGTTTTCTAAGTGGATCACAATGATCCTTAGGAACTTTGGTTATAGATAAGGGGTCAAGCTACGAAGGGAAAGAACTTAATTTGTTACTTAGAATTAAGTTTTGTTGAGATCCCTTTTATCACTAACTAGTTTAAAACAAGTTATTACTTAAGGTTACCAATTTTTTTGAAAGCTTGGATGATGATTTTTCGATGACAATCATGATTATCGATAATTATCTTTAAAAAGAAAAGATAAGAGGTATGTTACAATAGACCAGGCCTCCACTATTGTTGTATATATGATTATCTCATCATCTAGACCCAATATGTTATAGCAGTTATTTGACTTGTTCATTATATATATATATATGGTGCATTTTTCTATTAATGTTGATGTACTTAATTTATATCTTGAGGTTTATGTGTATATTGTTAGGTCATTGTAACATCCTGCTCTATTGAGCATGCTATTATTGACTTATTCTTTGAAGACAATTGCGTGCAAGTCATCCAGGTATGGAACACTATGATTTCATTTGGATTATGGGTTATATATGATGTTGTTGAGGTGTTATAGATACTTGATTTTATTGATGTATATATATGTGTTGACATGTGCTTTTGAGAAGTCGTCTTGAGTGTGCAGGACACATGATAGGTTATGGATGTTGGTGGCATCAAAGGGCTTCTTTGGACTTTGTATTGAGTCAGGGAGTGGATTGCATTGTTTGAAGTATTTCATTATTATGCACATATTATATATGATGGATTTTAGTATGATTTATACATATAAGGATTTTTGACAGTGTTTTTGTCAGTGGATGCAGGACTGATGATGCTTTCAAATCAGAATCACATAAGGAGTAAAGGGGACTTGCACAAAAAACTAGATATTTAGGGAGAGGGGTGGTAACATCCTTGGAAAAGCCTACTAGCACTCCTTCCATGGCCAGAATTGTAGGTTAACGATTACCTAGTTGGGTGGTCCACCATGCCGTGAGGGAAAACTGAGACAGTCACTCACCTATATTTCTAAGGGGCACGCAATAAGGAGAAATCCTTATTCCTTAGAAGCACTTATTCTCTCACAAGGTCTACTGAATGGAGTTTTGACTCCAATGGGTTGGACAAACATCGAAAAATAGGTTAACACGAGTGGGACCCTTGGAGCACGAGATGCATCTTGAAGGGAACATCACACAATTGAAACATGAGTAAAAAACATAGGTGGCCTAGCATAAACTAGAATTATTAGACCTTGTTGGATTAAAATAATTAATTAAACAACAAAATATAAATTTTTAAAGCCCACCATAAATTTTAAAATAAAGGGACTACTTAATTTGTTGCATGAGTAAATATTTAAAGGAAATCAAATGTTAGTAAATAGTAAGTAAAGACCTAAGGAAGTGATAAAATACACAAGACTACATGAAATTACTAAAAATAAATATTAGAAATAATTACAACTTTAGAGAATGGATTGTGCATAGAATAGAATTTGAGGAAACCAACCCTAGCCTAACTAAGAAGAGTCTTAATCCAACCCTAACTAAAATCTAGTTAGGAGACAACCTTTAATTAAAGGTATTTGGGGAAACTAAGCGACAACTAAGAGGAAATTTAGGAACACATGGGGAATTGTGAGGAAAGGTGGATTTTAAATAAAAATGAAAGAGAAATTACTTGTGCAACCTCGGGAGAATGTGACACATGTAGTGGATGAATAATCCTTGAACTGAATTTCTAAAATGTACGAATTATGCATGAGGGACATATGTCTGTGAGGGAGAATTCTATAACAAAAGGGACGTAAAAGAGAAGGGGATTGGACCCTGGGAAGGCATTTTATGCTGCATAATTTTAGATTGACTATGTTTTTACTTGTGATAGTTGGGACTCCAAGATTGTGAAAAGAGTGGAATCTCTTCCTTGCTAGGAAATCCTAGAAGTTATTATGTTTTGATTTTTGTGTGCTTGGCTCCTTTGTGGTTCAGGGGGTTAAGGGGGAAGAAGAGTACCCATAACATTGGCTTTTAGGTACCGATGAAGTATCTGTGATTAGAAAGCGAAGGAAAGGAAGGAGCGCAAGGTCTGGAAGGCCATCTTCAACACACAAGTTTCACCGATTTCTAGTATTTATAAGATGAATTTGTTTATATTACGAGAGTATCAGTACAGTATATGGATAGAGTAACTATAGAATCGTTTGAAGGTCTAAATGTCAAGCGTTACGTTTACTGACAAATGAATAATATCCATAGTGTTATATTTTAAATATTCATTGTAAATTTCAAAAGTTTTCATAACTCTGTATATCGGTCGGATCCTCCCTATTTAAGTGGAAGATTTATATTTCATATAGCTTATGTTTAAGTCTGTATTTTCAACCTTACCTAAATATGTTTGATCATATTTTTTAATGGGTTTATCTTAGGACATTATTAATGTATTTATCGCTGGTCATTTGAGGTTTAGTTCTTATTTGTATCATAAGTCCTTGTTGATTTTCATAAAAAATCCAAATCAATTTTGTCGATGGGTTCATTGACGAGAGGTGTACTGTATCCAAACTTGTACAATAAATTCCTATTAAGTTTACGACAAATCAATTCTCTCAAATGGTGGATTTTTTGTGAAATTGTTAAACCCTGGGTTATTGTTTTTCTCAAATTAGATTTTATTTTACTTGAAGTCTCTAGAGACGTGGAGTTCTGTAAAAAAAAATTACTCAATCCATTTACTTTGGACTCATGGAATTCCTTTTCTTGGGTTTTTGGGAAAAAATTTACTTACTTCCAATCCAGGTGTTAGCCTTTTTTCCTAAACCAAGTTATGCATGTGACCGGGAGCCAGAACCTGGTGCTAGTCCTAAGGGGTGCTATTCGGGGCTCTGGAACTCTCTCATTCCTGAGATGTCTTCAAACCAACACTCCTTTTCTCTCGAATTGCTAACTGACTAAATTCGTTCATCGCTGAGCTAACCGACGGTTGTAGGTTACCCTACCCTATCACCTACCTTCGTAACTTTGACATCAAATCTAACGATTGGAGGTGATTTTCCTCTTACGAATTCTATGATGGAGATAAACTACGAAACATATGGACTTCAAGATTTTCCACTTGTACAAATTGAAACCATCTCATCCGAGTGACCAAACCACCACAGATCTCAGAGATCTAGCGGTTTAAACTTTACCTCAGTTAATGGTTGTATTCCACTCTAGAGTTTGGAACTTTGGGGATCTCATTTTACTCAGCAACCCATTTCTTCCGAATCACCGAATTTACAACCCTCCAAAGACTTAAGATCTCATGGTCCTTGTTGTTTTCTAGATCTACAGAATTCCTTTACTTTGGAAGCTTGGAACTTCGGGGTCTTCGTAACCCTTAAAATTTACCTCTTAACTCATCTGGACAATTGAATCATGTTTAACTCGGAGATCAATGGTCCCTTTACCTTGCTATGATCTATCGATAGAAGGGGTTTCAGAGATCTGACAATTTGGATAACTGGGTTTACTTTGGGTTCAAATCTTCTGGAGTGACAATCTCCCAGTGTGAAGTGCCATCCATGCTGTCAGTTCGATGATGTGTCACAAAATGAGAGTGACATGTGTCACCTAATTTAGCACAGATGACATAACCGAAGTTACCCGAAATGAGTGTCACATGTCACCTGTAATTAGTTGACAGGTGGCATTTGACATGTCAGCAGACAAGAGCTCTGAGAAGGGGCTCCGACACTTTTGTACTTCGGGGCTCCGGGCTTTGCAATATTTATCTTTTCAACTCTAATTTTCCTTCAAACTAACAAAGGCCAAACCCTTATATCTGACAGTCCTTGATTATCCATTGGGAGGGGTCAGGATTAACTTCAGACTTCGAGAGTTTGGGACCTTTCCCACCTTCACAACTTCAACACACCTCTTGAACGACCAAAATCGGAATACTTGGATATACAGACACGTGTACCTATCATTTGACAGTATTGATGTACTCTAGACTCTAGGACTCCATGAGTCCCTTATCCTTAATACCATGACCCTTTTTTTGAATTACCGAACCTCCGAATATGAAGGCTCGTAGATCCAAGGACCCTTATTCGATTGATAGATCTATGACTTTTCTCCACTACAAGACTTTGAAGATTTGGGGTTGCCTTCACTCTTTACCTTTATGAACCTTCTAAGTCGATTAGCCAAACCCTTGGGGATCCAATGACTAGTATTACTTCATCGATATGGTGTAGATCATCTCGTAAATTCGGGCTTCGGGGATCTCTTAAAACAAGTGATTCAAATCCGTCGAATTCACAAATCCCGAAGGTCTTAAGTATTTTAACAAGTGCACATATTTTTTCTGATTGGACGGTCATGGGGATTTTGATTTCCTTGTGATCAAATCTTGTTCACTGGTTCCCTCCAAAGATATCTCAACCTCTGGTTCATCATTAAACATTGTACACTCTGCACATCTTGAGATTTTCCTTGATTTGAACTCCAATGCTCTTAGCGCATCCCTCTTGAACTTTAGATTATAATTGTTGAGTGCATATTTTGTGCCTCCCCTGTGTTTTTTCTAATTTTCTCTTATGATCTTTGTAGTTTCGAAGGTTAGAACCCTGCCCAACTTGAGAGGATCTTTGCACATACCAGGAACCATTTCTTCTTAATTTCTAGAGTTGACTCTGGAAGTGTGGAACCTTGGTACCTGAGGAGAAGCTTCAGGATTCTTACAAAACTTAAACTCTTTCTTAGAAACAACTCTCTCCCACTTACAGGTTATTTCTTCACTATAACTAAGTGATTTAAAACTGTCAAAAATGGTAGATTGTCGATTAAAAGGATTCAATTTTACTATTTAAGGTTATTGTCTTGATGGTTCTGGAATTTCTTCATATCCTTAAATGAGTAAGGTGATAAATTATTGAATTAGTATGCAATGATGTTATGATGAAGTAACCATGTTACCATATCTTCTTCGTTTGCAGAAGGATAATTAAGAATGTTGTAATTTATATTTAAATTATGAAATGAATTGAAATTTATGGGAACCATACACTTCCTTGTTCCTCAGAATAGTTGCTAGTATTGATACCTTAAATGGTCAAGATCAATCGGATGAATCATAGATTTGAGCATTGATTATGTGTCTTGCAAGTCCTAACCTTGCAGGATAGGTTGGGTGGGTAGTTGTATTTTATTTTACATGAAATAACAGATTCCTTCATGCTTTAAGTAGTATCTAAATCTAACTTTGCAAATGGATTGAAAGAAATAGAATGTGTATTACTGATGTATGTTACTAATGTTTCTCCTATTCTAATTATGTTTATTAATGTTTAAAAAAAAACATATTGTTTCTCAAATACTTATGTGACGTAACATAGGGGATGTTACAACCATGTTATATATGTTTGTCAAATGTGCTTGATAGATGTGTAGGTTATAACAATGTTCATTAGATGTGCATTTGTCTTATTGATCATGACGATGCACTTAAATAATTTATATGTTGATGTTGATGTGTGCATTGTTAGGTAATGTTAGATATGTTTGTTAAATTTGTTTGATAGATGTGCATGTTAAAAGATGCTCATTATATGTGTGTGATGATGATGTTAGGCAATGCTTGTGTTTTGTTAGATGTGATCACAATGATTATTCCATATTAGATTGTTGTATTTGTGTGCTAGCTAATTAATGATGTTTATATGTGCTAGAGGTATATATAATTAGATGATGTTAGCGAATTTAAATGTGTATTTTAGATCATGTTTATGTTTCTTAGATGGTTATCATCATGATCTTTATTTTTATTAAATGATCTTTACTATAAATTATGTATTGGTGAACTTATATCAAAATTATATATATGAAACATAAAGACTTAGCTTAAATAAAAAATGCAAAGGTATTTTTATAAATTACAATGTTCAATATGGTTTGAATCTATAATTGTAAAATTACCATAAAAAATAATTATTGCACAGATAGGTCATACATATTCATTCTAAGTATATTCTTTTTCAAAAAACAAATTACATATGAATAAATGTTATTTTCCATTGTACTAATTACTCTTTTTGAATAGACTCTTCTACACTAAAAATTGTTATTATAAAAAGTTATGATCTCCAATGATAAGCATTCTATTGGCCCTAAAATGTTATGGATGCAAACCTTCCTATTGTTATTTTTGTCATTATTTCATAGGTTGGTTGCTATCAAATCTTAAATTACTTCATTAGTTTTGGTTTTACTCAACATTGGGGTCATACTTTTATAAATATTTCCAAAAGAAATGTGTAACATCCCACTCTTGTGAGCACATGTATTTAACTCATTATTTGAGGAAACGTGTGTGAAAGTGATCCAGTTATAGTATATGGTTATCTGTTTGCTTATGGATTCTTATGATGATATTCATGGATTATGATTTATGTTTTTTGATATATATGTATTGGCATATGATATTGACGAGTTTCCCCTGAATGCGCAGGAAACTTGATAGATTGAGGATGTCGATGGCATCAATGGACCACCTTGGACTCTAGATTGAATCAGGGAATGGCTTGTATTGGTTTGAGTATTTCATTTATGTATATGTGACATATGATCGATTATATTATGATGTTGTTTATGGTTCATTAATAGAGTTTCATTGATGGATGCACGATGACGATTTCTTGCTAATCATACTCACATAAGGAGTAAAGGGGACATGAACATATACTAGATATTGAGGGAGAGGTGTGGCAGAGTCCCTGACATAGCCTACTAGCACTCTTGTCGTGGCTCGAATTGTAGCTTAATGATTACCTATTTTGAGAGATCCACGATGACGCAAGGTCATATTGAGATAGTCGCTCATGAATATTTCTAAGGGGCACGCAATAAGGAAGGGTCCCTATTCCATAGAATCTCTTAGTATCTCACAAGGTTGCCCGAATAGAGTATTGACTCCAAGGGTTGGACAACTACAAAATCTAGTCAAAGGCGAGTGGCGCCCTTGGAGAACAGAGTGCATATTGAAGGGCACGTTGTGTAATTTAAAAATTTGAATCAAAGGCGAGTGACACCCTTGGATTATGAAGTGCATATTGAAGGGCATGTCGCGTAAATAAAATTTGAGTCAATGAAACTAGGTGGCCTAGAAAACCTTGAGAGAATATTCTAACCTTGTAAAATCTTTAAACATGGCCAGATTTAATTAATTAAGGATGGAAATTATTAATTTTAAAACCCCCAATTGGAAGTCTAAGCCTATTCAAAAGTTCATCCCAAGTCTAAAGTTTGGTGTGAATACTAAAACTAAATTCTAAATTAAATAAAATAGGAAAGAGGTAAATCAAATTAAAAAATTAAGGAAGATGAAATAAGTCTAAAGAATTAATATAATACACATGTGTGCATAAAATACCAATTTGGAATTTAAGATAAGGAAGGAATGGAGCATAAAAGATTGTGCATGCATAGAAAGGTATATAGAGTCTAGTTGACACTAGTCTAAATAGAGAAGAATATGGTTTTAACTCAACTCAATTTTAGAAATGCATCAGTCATTAATTGGTAATAAAGGGAATCAAGAGACAACTAGGAGTTATTTAAGGAGCGCTTCTAGGAGAGCTGAGGGAAATTAAATTAAATTAAATTAAATTGTGGATTTACTTGTGCAACTAAGGGAAAGGATGGAAAGTGTATGAAGGGAAGTAATTCTAAATTATCTAATTAAAATGTTAATTAAATGTGAAAGTGGGGGTTATCATCGAGGAAAATCCTATAAAAAAATGGTTGAGATGAGAAATGGATCACACTGGTTATGGGAAAGGTTATGCTGCAAAATGTTGACTAGTTTTACTTGTGAGAGTTGGGATACCCAACCTGGGAGAGAGCAGTGGCTCTACCTTGCGAGGTGAGCTAGGAGTGAGATGATTTATGGTTGTGTGTGTGCATGAAACCTTTGCGGCTTGGGGGGCTAAGGGAGAAGAAGAGTACCCCTAACATTGGCTGGGAGGTACCAGTGAAGTATCAATGATTAGCACATGAGAGAAGGAAGGAAGGAATACCATTGTTGAAGTGTGTCTTCAAAATTTTGTCGATGGTCACAGTACTTTTATTTAGTCTGTAATTGTGATAGATTAAATGATAGATGTAGTTTTACAATGTTTCCACAATTGTATTTTGATCTCTGATATAAATTGTAAGTTTAGCGATGACATGGCATGATATAGAAGGTGGAATTTAGTGTTGCTAACCATCTTTTAAAACAAAACTAATCTAATCGTATTGGGAATTATACTCTCACTGTATCCATTTCTTTCAGTCCAATGGATCTCGCTTGATTATTGTCTGTCGATATTTTTATTATAAACAGAACCTTGGTTGTTTCCTGTGTTCGCTTGTTAAAATTTAAATGGTATTGTCACACCCTTGCCTCAGACAAATCACAGCCTCCTCCCTCAAATTTGCAATTTAGAAAAAATAAAAAACTCCTTATCCTACCTTGGTTGAACCTCAATCACCCATATATTACTTGACTTTGTGGATCTACGATAAGCATGTATTTATCTTGCATAGATTGCAAGGAGACTTAAAGAAGAGAATTTGGTTGTTCCTGCATTCCTTGGCTGGGATTAAGTAAAGTAGGTTGTTATAAGGAACATTCTATTCTCTTGGTGATTCT
>JASDQU010370873.1:70608-85756 GCA_032191745.1 Picea mariana
TGAACCTCAATCACCCATATATTACTTGACTTTGTGGATCTACGATAAGCATGTATTTATCTTGCATAGATTGCAAGGAGACTTAAAGAAGAGAATTTGGTTGTTCCTGCATTCCTTGGCTGGGATTAAGTAAAGTAGGTTGTTATAAGGAACATTCTATTCTCTTGGTGATTCTAGAAATCCATAAATCCATTCCTTACCTCTCTTGTGACCCATGTAAATGTTGTATTAGAATATCTTTTGAGTTTGCTTCAGCATGAAGGCATGGGAGATTTTTCCTCTTCCCTGAATAACATGTAAAAGCAAAGATGTTTATGGTATAAAAAAATATATAGATGTTGGCCCTTGACCAAGTTTTGGGAGATTCTTGGTCATAGTGACCTATTTTGGGACTTCGACAGCCTATCAAAGGAGGAGCGCAAGACGAAGTGGAGATCACGGGATCTTGACCCACTTTTCGATCCTTTTTGGGTTTTTGTGAATATGTAATGGGAATGGGATGTCGACCCATGGGTTTACCCATGTTTAGGCCTATTTTGTATGTATAAATAAACGGATAGGCAATGTAATACGAAGTGGAATAGTGCATCTATGTGATGCGAATGTATGCTAAGTGCGAGCAGAGTCTATAAGTGCTTTGTGCATGAATGTAAGAGACTTGCAGAGCTAAGTGCAGGTCCTTGTAGCAAATTGTGGAGGGCTTAGTGTTGTAACACAAGGAAGAAGGATCTAGCGAGTTGCGCAGATATTCTGTCATGTGTCGAGTAAGGCTTTTGATGGCTTTGTGCTTGTAACCGATTGACTGAAGACAATAAAGAAGAAGAGTTGGTGGACGTAGCCCCAGGGTGGCAGTGAACCAAGTAAACGTTGTGTTGTCTTGCTTTGTGCTTGTCTTAATGTGTTTATGTCTTCTTTTGCTAACTGCTTTAAAATGATTAGATAGATTTTCTTATTCTTAGTGCTAATGATATGTGAGAATTTTAGATCTGATCCATATGAATGTGCTTAGTGCTTGATCTTCTAGATCTTACCTATCTATTGATGCTAAGTGCTTAAGTATGTTATAACAATGTGAATGTTGTGAAGCCCTGTTTTATTAGCGAAGTGGTTAATGATTGTATATTGAGGAACTGACGGTGATATGTCCTTTATTAAGTAGTATAATCACAGATCCGTGTCCCATCTAAGGTTGCAGACACCTGAGCTTGCAACCACCCCTGCCTCTACCTCAGGTGAGACTTCATCTGCTTCATAGGTGTTGCCAAAAGGGTCGGTAGTTAGAGCTTTGTTGGTAAGCTGTTGTAGCGTTGAACCTTGGGTCTGCCCCTGTGCCAACAAATGGTTCCGTTGCCGGGACCTGAAACTGTGATTGCTGGGAAATGAGGAAGAAGAAGCTTTGTGCAAAGATTCAACCTGGGATTATGAAATCTATGTGCGTAGATTTTTGCCCTAGTGCACAGTGTCCTACCCGATTTATAGAGCTCTGTGCTAAAGAAGGAAAACCGATTTGAAGAAAGGAGGTCAGATCTGAAGCAAAGAAGCAAGATCTGAAAGCTTTGTGCTCTAAGAAAGGTAAAAGTGAGAATTTTTTATTAAAAGAGGTAAGATTTGCAAGCTATGTGCTCTGATAAAGGTAAGAATAGTTAAAAGTTTTAGATCTGGAATCTTTGTGCTCTGTAGAAGTAAGATAAGTGAAAAGTTTTGTTTCTAGAGTATGGATCTAGGTATGTTTAATAGATTTTGTCCTAGTTTGAAAACTAAGGAATTAATAGATGAAAGAAGGTCTGATATGAGTAGATCTCATAAGAATAGTGAAAGATATGTTATACCTATGCATAGAAAGAATGTTTGGACTAACGAATGGATGCAGTATCCCGGAAAGAATTTATTGCAGGTTAGCTCCTATTATCCTAGTGCGCAGTACAAAAGAGGATGGGGATCATTTAAAAGAAAGAGAGTATTAACCCTCTGTTACAGTTGCATAAAATCGGGACATCTTGCTAAAGAATGCCCTAGGAGAAGACCTAGTTGTATTTGTTGCTAAGCTATGGACCATGAAGTGTTGGATTTTCCCAGAATGATTTCTAAGCTTGAAGGAATGAATCTGAATCAAGAAAACCCTATGGTAGCTCCAGAGGCTATAGTAGAACCCCAGGAAGAATCAGAGAAAATATTGCTACAAATGAGAGAAACCTTGAATGACCACCGACATATTAGATTATCATATATCTTTAAAGACAAGGAATTCCTTGAAGCAAGAATATGAGACTTTGACATTTATTGTGTTCTATATGAGGAAACACAGGTGAATATCATGACAGAGAGAACTTGGGAAGCTATAGGAAGGCCTGCTATGATTCTTTCATTAGGAGGACTAGGGTTATTTAGAGGAAAACTAGTAAACCCGTGTGGAAGGCTCGCTCAGATACCTATGACTATCAATGGAACTTCGACAGAGGAAGATTTTGAGATTATTCAATTTATTGAGGATAATGCCTCATTAACCATGTTAATAGGAAAACCTTGTATTGACAGAGTTAAAGCCAAATGAAAGGAAGAAGAATAAGTTTTGGAGAAGAGGAAATAAGAATTAAAAGATTTCATGACTAGAAAGATCGCACAATTGATTAAAGAATAGGAGAACAGATCAAAGTTATTTGACACTAGAGACCCCGATGTCGAAGCTGCAAGAACAATAGAAGACCCACAGAAGACTGAAGTACTTACTCCAGATAAAGAAGAGGTATTACCCCTGAATCCTAGGAAAGAATCTCAACATCGCGTAGTGACTATGTTAAAAGAAGATAAGAATCAGAATGGAAAAAGACATACCGAGTCGAAGCTCACTGGAAAGAAGGATAGAAAGCTAAGTAAGAAGAGAGCTAAGATTGAAAAGTTATAGAAGATTCTAGAGGGAACTTCACAGAAAGAAAATTTGTAGAATTGGAACTTCGTCGGGATATCAGAACAACGACACATGGTACTTCACCAGGGCGAAGAAATATAGTCGTTGGGGCCGATATATCCATTCGAATCCCACTCTGAATGGATTGAAAATCATTTACATCTTGACACCATACCGTTGGACTACACCATAATGGACATAACAAGAGTTAATGAGGCTTCATACCTGTTACAAGCGAACCGTTTCCGAGTTGCCTACTTATCCTGTCGTGATATGCATGGAGAACACTTTTTCTAACTAAGATTTTGAACCTACAGACTAAGTGAATTGTATACAGTGATCATTTAGTTATTGTTGTTTTTTCTAGTGTCGTATCTAAGTTCATCGTGACCCTGATAATTTTAATCCCGAGCGCGTATGTCCGACGAGCTCACTACGGTTGAAGAATCAATAACTAAATTTCTCCTCGAATTAATGACTGAAAGAGTCATGTCGGAGAGAGGAGTGTCTACAGGTGTACAAGCATATTTGACAAGAGGACTGTTGACCTCTCCGTCCACTGCTTGAGATGGTCCATCCCGACCAGTAGATGAAAAGCAAACTAAGCATAGGGATGATCTCGCGAATGCTAAGTTAATCCCGAGTATACTACCCACCTATCTACCACCTCTGAGCGATGCAATCAATCGATATAGTGTACCTAGAGATTTTGAGTACGCCTTGGTCATTGCATACCTCCCAAAGGGGATACGCGCAGCTCGTGCTGACCAAGATAAAATTGCAGTGTTGAAGTTTAGTGACTTCAACCTCTGCGACAGAAAGATCTATAGCATGCTCGCCCCACATAAGTATCTAAACAAAACAAAAGGAAAGAATTCAAAGATAATTCTTCAACCATGGACCCATAACCTGGCGCAGTCCACACTGCTCAACGTCATGAAGATCCCGCACTTTGGAAGGCACCAAGAAGTGAATGCATGCGTCAAGCTATTGTTGTCATGTTACCATGGTGGATACTTATGGCTAAACCATTGTATCACAGTGGATACGATGATGATCAATCGGATCACAGGACTAAGCATGCAATATCTTGACCCAAGAGATTTTTACCCGGTAAAACCATGGATCGCTCTCTTGCGCAAAAGATTAAAGACACCTATGGAGATGTTGAGAAGGGCATGTGAGGCTACAATGTAGCTTCTATCTAGAGTGGCGCAGTGTGCCTCACCTGCCAATTGATTGCAGGAAATTTGGTGTGAAAGAATCGACCCACCCAAGTCATTGGTTTCATAGTCGACCTCGCAGGGAAGTGCATAGAAGGACTTCATATGAAATGGGCGCAGTACCTGGTAAACCAGTTGGAACTGGACTGTAGGGAAGCCCAAAATCAGGGATATGAATTCCACTTCAGTTGGCTATTGATATTGATTGCTTTCATTGCATGGGATATGATGGAAGGTGCGACCTTCCTAGACATCGATCTGTTTGAACCTCTGGTCGTGAAGTTCAGTACACTGTGGTACTTGAACGACATGAATAAACAGTGGCAGTCAAATGTCATGTTCCATACATATTAAAACCAGTTTAAGGTAGCCATCCAGTCCAAGCCTCATATGACCCCGAATACCCTCCACAGGTTTCGTCCCTTAATGAAATTCAACGGGAACCACCATTTTGTTTACATCACAATGTGTGCAAATGGACATAAACAACAACTGCAATCATACTACAAGCTGACGGAGGATGACTTGGAATAAATTACCAAGGAATGGTTGATGAACCTCCTCATTCTAGTAGACCTTGCAGAGATGTCTGATATAGATAGTCCATAAATTGCACCGGATACATCCGAACCTAGCAATATGAAGAAGACCGAAGAGGTCCATTATTTAGACAGCACATTCATGAAGACCGCTTCCATCTTAGTAGATCAAGGAGGAGATGGAGGAGAGATAGATGGAACAAAAGTTGAACAGAAGAAAGGCGAGGTTACACTGCCTAGAGATGGACCCCTCAAAGAAAAGGAAGGTTTCCCCACTGAAACCTCATCACAGAAGAAAGTGAAAGAAACCAGGACCAAATTTGAGACCACCCTCACCTCAAACAACTTCGACTTCATCGTCGCATCATTGAACGATGCTTCACTAGAGATAGAAGAGAAGAAAAAAGCTAAGCAGGAGGAGGTGTTCAGTTGGATTAAGGATGAGCTCCAAGGGGTGAAGAAAAAGTGGGATGAAGAAAAAGAACAGTTACAACAAAGAAAGGAATAGTTTCTTGCCGAGCAACTCGAAGTAAAGGAAATGGTTCACAGAGCACTTCGCTCTGTGACAGTCGTCGAAGTAAAGGCTGAAGAACAAGTTCTACAGTAGGTGGCACAACTTGAAGAGGTAATCCAATAGCTCCAACAATGCATAGCAGACTTGGATCTCTGCACTATGCCTGAGACCCCTCAAGATGTAAGAGACCTAAGGGAAGCAATTGCCCGCAGCACAGTTGACAAATTAAAATCTCTTTCCTTGGAGTGAAAGAATCTAAGTAACTGGAGCACCCAGACATATGATAACCTCACCGATAACCCAGAGTTACAGGCATTGGAGTCAAAACTCAAGGAAGAAAAATAGCACGCAGACACACTACAAGCGCAGCTGAAAGCCCTGTCAGTCATAGAAATAATGAAGTGGTCTCAGGAGCAACGCACCACCCAGCAGCAGATCCATATGATTCAAAGCAGAGTGATGGAAGTTACTCAACAACTTCAACCAGTACAAGATAAGGTGTTAGAAACAATTTTTTTCTTGGGCACAAAAGTACCCAGGTCTGCAGGTTGCACGAGAAGCGCCCAAGCGCAGCACGAAAGTATCTCTTTTTCGGTTACAAGTCAAGCGAGTAGGCGAAGTTTTGTTGTCAGCAGCCGAGATTCATCTATAAAGCTGATCGATGGTCATCGGGATTTTGGGGCTGACAAGTTGCCTGGGATTTAGCACAAAAGGTAGCACCCATAGTTCAAGACAGATCTGGGTCGTCCGATCCAGTTGAGATAGGTGCAAGCCAGTCAGCATTGCGGGGATCGATGTTTCGGGAGACAAGGGACCTCCCATTCATTGCAGCTGAAATTGTCGATCGGCGAAATGCCAGAGGCACCTTTGGAGCTGAGCACATGATCCTAGCGCCAGGTCACATCAAGCGAGCCTGGGAATGAAGGCAGCCCCCTTTAAATAACAAATTCTACCTCAACCATTCATCCTAAGACACGCAACGCACATCCGTTCCATGTTGGCATTCGGGAGTTCGAGGGGTAAGCGCTCCTCATCATTTCACATCTCGAAACCTCGAATCCCAAAACGTCGAAAGCACCCAGAATCGGGCCCATGGTTTTGGCGCCTGGTCACAAAGGAGCAGGCCTAAAGGACGGGCGCTAATGTTTATCATTTGGCAAGACATGGTGTGTGTTTAGGTTCTTCGCCTTTTCGACCATCGTGATTTCAGAGAGAAAAGACCTACTCCTTCCTATCCACGAATCCCGAAACGCCGAAAGCACCTTTGAAGATAGGCATAGGGTCACGTCTAGTGGTCACTTGAGGGAGTAGAAAGGGTTGTACAAAAGAGGCCAAAATGTGTCGAGTTGAGTTTCAGAAGGGGGGCACTGCGTTCTCCAGATGTCGATTCGACGTGACCTAAATCCTGATACCTGCTTGGAATGAATGAAGAAGAGAGAGAGTGGTTGAAACCTCGCCTCACTCATTAATTGCAAGGTATGGATGTCCCGGCTGAAAGTCTACCCCAGATGGTCCTCTGTACTGGTTCTTTCCATAGGAGCCATGTCGAGTCCTCGACTCACCAGGGAAGCCTGCGCACGCTAATTCATCATTTAAGGGCCCAGCTACCCCCTGGTGAAAGCCATACAGAATTAAGGTGGCATATGACAGAGGAGTGCAGGCCATATTTGATTGAAAAGATTCCTCATCCCGAAAGTCTAGTAGGCCTCTGTTGGGCAAATGTTTAGGAGTATATATACTTAGTTTTGATATTTTTCAAGGGATCGATGGTAGAGTGAAGCTCCCGATTGTAAAGTTTTAACATACACTCTAGTTCTCTGGTTATGCATCTGTATGTAATATTTCTTGTTTATGACAAATAGTTTTCCTACCCCATCTAGTTTTCATCTCATACTAAAGGAGTTCATGATTGATTGATTCACATGAATTATTGCAATTATGTTATGATAAAGGATTTATTGTGGCATTATTGTATTCTCTGGTTTCCTGCTTTTAAATGTAAGAAGATATTGCGTTTAGATGCCTTCTCCCACAGTCTGTTAGAAACCTCATGTTTACGACAGACCTTTGCATCTCTCTAATACAAGTCTCCCCCCTACTCACCCTTATTACCACTCACTGTCTGAAGTATATCTAAGACCTCACTTGCCCATGCATGCCTGGCCTAGTTTCAGAGTTGAAACAATATCGTTTTGAGTTTACTTCCATTCGATCACCCCTTTTATACACAAATCATGACATAAATTGATGGGCGTCGGGCTCTGATCCTGCTGCAATCTAGGGGTGACTTCCATCGCCAACATTTCTGCCACCGTTGCCGGGGACGAAGTTGAAAATTTCCCCCGAGATTGAACGACATTGAGCCTCTGATTCTGAAGGTGCATCAGGTATCAGAGCCTTTGAAGATTGCTACTGTGCACCTGGCGACTCCATTGTGATGATTCCACTGTGGTGAACCTGCCGTGTCAATTGTGGCTTTCAGAGGTAGGCACACGTGGTCCCATCCACAGCTGCCTCTAGCTACACCTGAAACTGATCTAGAGGTGGTTCTTGGAAAAGGAAAGGCCTCTGAAGAAGAAGTTGTCGCCGCCGAACCAGGTAATCCGCCATCTCCTTCTGTAGGAACTCCATTTTCTCCTCCTCAGTTTCTTAGCAAACCGCCTTCTAAAGTTTCCCGTTTCCTGAATTTCAGGAGTGTTCCTGTTGAGGTTTCCCCCCCTGGTCTGGGATTGGAGGGAGAAATCCTTGTCACTCCCCTCTCCCCTGAAGTTGTACCTTGGCATAGTCCCAGGACCACAGAAGATTTCCCCACTCCTAGCTTTACCACCCCTCCTCTTGTTACTATTGCCGCTTCTGCACAAAGATAAGCATCCATCGGCTTAAGTTCGCTAGCCTTCTCCCCAAATCCCCTATTGTTTCCCACTCCCCTTAGAATCTCATCCCCAATATCCCCTTTTCGAGCTCCTTCTCCTCCGAGTTCGCCTCCACATAATATCCCTATGGCAGGAGCAAATCCCCCTATGACCAGAATGGAGGCCATTATAGCCGCTAGGTATGATCCCCTCATGTTACCTCAGCCTCTCAATGCCCTCCCAATAGATGGTTACCTCAAGCAGTTGCCCAAGTTTACAGGCGAGGGGGACATAACTGCAGAAGAACACCTTGAAGCCTTTTACATTTTTACAGATGATAATGTTATCATGCACGCAGACGTATGGATGAGGATTTTTGTCCATAGCCTTCAAGGCGAGGCTAGAAAATGGTTCAAGGCCTTGCCTCCTGGATCTATTAATGGGATCGAAGCTTTGGATAGTGCCTTTTTGAGGCAGTGGGGAGATAAAAAAGACTTCATTTATTACATGACAAAGTTTGGGTCTTTGAAGAGAAAAGAAGGGGAGTTTGTCTCTGACTTCTCCAAGAGATTCAATAAAATGCACGATAAAATCCTTGCTGAGATAAAACCCTCTGAAGCCTCTGCAAAGATCACTTATGCTTACGCCTTTGATCCCAATTTCTACCTCATGTTGAGGGAAAGAAGAGCCACTACTCTGGCCCACATGCATGATGCAGCCGTGGAAGTAGAATCTAACATATTGGTTGTTGACCGACTCAGGAACATTGCTGGTAGAAACATATCCAGGCAGAGGCCCGAAGCTTCCCCATCCAGTTCCTCTCCCTTGCCCCTTTAGACAGATGAGACAACTAGAATGCTAAAATCACTTTCTGCCAGGATGGAGAGGTGGGAATTAGAAGGGAAGCCCATCTACAAAAATCCCCAAAATATAGATAGTAGAGGTTTCAGGAAGCCTAATAACAATGTGCCACAGGCTTTTCCTAGGGAACAAAGGAGCAAAGATAGAGATGATCAGAAGATTCAGACCCCTCTCCAGAACAACCTAGTTTCTCATGAGGGAGGGGAGGAGGTGGATGAACTTGACCCCGAGATCCACTGCATCGAGGACACTTCCTCGTTTCCTCATTTGACTCAATATGCATATAAAAAATCCCTTATCAACACTCAAATCAACGAGTTGAGTAGAGGGGAAAAAGCCAGCAACACTCCTAACAGATATGATCTCAGGTCAAAAAAGAAATAAGGGAATTTTGATGACCGGGATCAACCCCCCATAGCGGAAAGGCCTACTAAAGCTGCAGTAACCACTACTAAAGAAAATAAAACTCAGAATGCTTCGCCAGCAGCCAAGGAACCTTTCACTGAGGTAAGGGAAGCTCCTAAGCCTATTCCCTCCTTTAATTTTGAGCATGAGATTCAGAAGATTAGAATTCTTGTACCCCTATCTAAACTAGTTAAAAACAAAGATTGCAAAAGGTCCCTCTCCAAGCTGCTACAATCTGAGCCCCCCCAGCCTTCCACTGATTCAATAAATCTCTAAGATGAAAAAATAGCAATTGTCCTAGGGCCCATGGTAGAAGATAGATATGATTCATCCCCTCCCTTCTACACATCCCTGAACATACATGATAAAGTGTTGCATAACTGCCTCATGGATTCAGGGGCTTCCCATAACCTTATGCCCAAAATAGTAATGGAAGAATTGGGACTGGAGGTGACAAAAACTTATCATGATTTGTACTCTTTCGATTCAAGGAGAGTGCAGTGTCTAGGAGTCATCAAAGACCTGGTGGTTTCTTTGTTTCAGCTGCCCATGAAGAGTGTGGTCATGGATATTGTGGTAGCCGACGTCCCCCTCAAATTTGGCATGTTGTTGTCTAGATCTTGGATAAAAAACCTTGGAGGAACATTATAGATGGATCTCACGTATGCCACCATTCCAGTATTCGGAGGGGAACAAAGGAGGTTATATAAAGAAGCTCAGTTGGACTAAATTGTTAGTGACGAAGCAAACCCCACCAATCACCCCATCTTTGCACTTGACACCGATTTGGGGTCTAGTTTATTGCAGCTCACTGATGCTCCTGAAGACCCTTTCCAAGTCAGAAAGCAGCCCAGTCTTGATTATCCAATTTCCCCTCCAGCCCCCTCTGTTTGGAAGATGTTTTTCGATGGAGCTTCTTCTAGTGAAGGCGTTGGCGTTGGAGTGGTTTTCATATCACCTTGTCAAGAGGCCATATCCCTTTCATACAAGCTAGAATTTGAAACCACCAACAATGTGGCAGAGTATGAAGCTCTTGTTCTGGGTATGAAGGCTGCAAAGGAAATGGGAATTAAAGAGATAGCAATATTTGGGGATGCTGAGTTGATTATCCAGCAAGTCAGAAATGCTTATCATGCTAATAATCCCCGGCTCAGAAATTATAGAAATGAAGTACGGGACCTGATTGATAATTTCTTCTTGGCTTTCAACATTTCTTTCATTCCGAGGAGGGAAAATACTTCAGCCGATTCTTCAGCTGTCTCAACTAGTTTTCTCAAAGTTCCTCTGTCGCCTAGGGTCAAAAACGATGCTGAAATAAAATATAGGCCCTCTGTACCAGACAATGTCAAGCATTGGAAGGTATTCGAAGATGATCTGGAAATCAAAAAATTTCTCCAATCTGTTGATGAATTTTCTGTGTTGCACATTGATCAGGATCCTGACCTGGAAAGTGACCCTCACCCTGAGGTGTTTTTAAATGAAATTGCTAATCACTAGATTATTCAGCTACCTAGCAATCACATTCCGAGGAGACTAGTCCCTTTAGAAAGATTGTTCGATGGGAATGATGTGGAAGTAAAGGGTAAGGTTTCAAATGAAGATGTTGATACAGCTGAATGCAACATTGGCACGCAGGAGGAGCCTAGGTTTGTCAAATTATCAAGCAGCCTGACCAATAAACAGAGGGCGGAATATACTGAATTATTAAAGGAATTCACTGATGTGTTTGCGTGGACCTATGAAGACCTCAAGACTTATGACACATCTGTCATTGAGCACAAGATCCCACTGAAGGAAGAGGCTAGACCATTTAGGCAGAAGCTAAGACAGATAAATCCCATGTTGCTGCCTGTCATGGAGAAAGAAGTGAAGAAGTTGTTAGAGGCCCAGATCATCATCCCCTTGAGATATTCCGAATGGGTGGCCAATTTGGTCCCGGTGAGGAAGAAAAGTGGGGAAATCAGGCTCTGTGTCGATTTCAGGAACCTGAACAAGAGCTCAAAGAAAGACAATTACCCCCTACCTAAGATGGAACACATACTGCAGAGGGTAACTGGTGCATCCAGGATATCCATGATCGATGGGTTTTCTGGCTATAATCAGATATCGGTCATGCCTGAGGATAGGGAAAAGACAGCCTTCACCACTCCTTGGGGCACATTCATGTATGCCAAAATGCCATTTGGACTAATGAATGCAGGAGCAACATTTCAGTGAGCCATGGATATAGCCTTCATCGGGGAGAAAGACCAATTTGTATTGGTCTACCTAGATGACATCACAATCTTCTCCAGGTCTGATAAAGAGCACTGCGATCATTTAAGGAAAGTTTTCTCGAAGTGCTAGAGGTGCGGTCTTTCCCTAAATCCCAAGAAATCCTTGTTTGCTATGATGGAGGGCAAGTTGTTAGGACATATAGTACCAGCGGAAGGAGTGAGAATTGATCCCAGCAGAGTGAAGGAAATTCAAACCCTGTCACTTCCCAGGTCTAAAAAAGAAGTCCAGGCCTTTTTAGGAAAGATTAAATTTCTGAGGAGATTCGTCTCAAATTTTGCTGAACTGGTGAAACACATCACAACCATGCTCAAAAAGGGAAATGAAGTGAAATGGACTGCTGAACCCAGGGAATCTTTTGTCCAAATAAAAAGGGAACTAATTGAGGCACCTGTGTTGATTAGTCCTGATTATTCCAAACCCTTCCTAGTTTTTTCTTTTGCTTCTTTCGATACGGTAGCAGCGGTATTATTGCAGAAAAATGAGGAAGGGTGAGAGCAACCCATTGCCTTCTTCAGCAAGGCATTAAGAGATGCAGAGATCAGGTATGAAATCATGGAGAAACAGGCCTATGCCTTAGTGAAAGCTCTCAAATCTTTCAGAGTCTATGTCTTGCACTCAAAGGTAACCGCATACGTTCCTTCAGCTTCTGTGAAGGACATCCTTGTATAGCCCGATATAGATGGGAGAAGAGGCAGATGGATCACTAGAATCTTGGAATTTGACTTGTAGATAAATCCCACCAAGTTGGTTAAGGGGCAAGGTTTAGCCAAGCTACTGGCTGAATCCAATTGTGAAGCCTTGGGGGTTAGTTTCATCAATACTTGCTCATGAACTTAGCAAGTTGAGTTTCCCATCCAGCACTCTCAGGATGGTTTATCACTGGCAGAATGTGCCTGGTATCGTGACATTTTGTACTTTCTACAGGAGTTGAAGCCCCCGGAAGGAATGGGTAAAAGTAAGGCAAGAGATTTAAAGCTCAAGGCGGTCAGATATTGCCTCATTGGGCAAGTCTTGTACTAGAGATACCCTCTAGGGGTGCTGCTGAGGTGTTTGAACCCACCAGAAGCCCAGAAAGTTATGTTTGATTTCCATAGAGGCCTTTGTGGGGGGAATAATTTATGGAAGACCACAACTCACAAAATCCTCAGGGCTGGGTATTACTGGCCCACTTTATTCGTTGATGTCAGCAGAGAAATCAGGGCCTGCATCAAATGCCAAAATTTCTCAGGAAAGTAGCAGCTCAGACCACTACCACTGAAGCTTGTAATAGCTTCAACACCTTTTCAACAGTGGGGGCTAGACTTCATTGGGGAAATCCATCCTCCCTCAAGTGGCCAACACAGATGGATCCTGACTGCAACATATTATTTCACCAAGTGGATAGAAGCTGCCCCCACCAGAAGTGCATCACACAAAGTAATTATCAGCTTCTTGGAGGATATCATAGCCATATTTGGCTGTCCCAGCAGGATCGTCACTGATAATGCTGCTTCTTTCAAATCTGAGCCTCTAATTAAGTTCTGTGAGCAGTTCCAGATCTCGCTAATTCACTCCACCCCCTACTATCCCCAGGGAAATGGTTTAGCAGAGTCCTCCAACAAAATCCTGATAAGGATCATCAAAAGACCATTGGAGGACAACAAAAGGGCATGGGATTCAAAGTTGAAATTTTCTCTATGGGATGATCGAGTGACAATGAAGAAATCCCTAGGCACCTCGCCTTTTCAACTGGTCTACGGAGCGGAGGCGGTTTTTCCCACTCAGCTTGCCTTACCTGTGGCGAAATTCTTTCAAGATTAAGAAGGAGAGCCAGATCATATTATCAGGAGGATTCATCAGATAATGGAAGTACAACAGATCAAGGAACAAGTGAGGGATGCAACTCATAGTCATCAGCAAAGGGTCAAACAGGCTTTTGACAGGAAGGTCAGGAAGAAGGAGTTCGAGATCGGGGATTTGGTACTTAAGTGGGATGCACCCAGATAGGATAAGGGAAAACACAACAAGTTTGACGCCCTCTGGATCGGCCCCTTCAAAATCTCTGAGGTTTTCTCAAACAACACGTACAAGTTGCAAGATCTGGAGGGTGAAGAGGTTTTCAATATCCCATTAAATGGGAATTTTCTGAAGAAATGTTTTATTTGAGCCTTAGACGGCTCCTTTGTTTGTAAATATTGTCCTTTGGTTCTCTGTTCATTTTATTTTTGCATATTTTCGGCTTAGTAAATGACTCCATAGCCCAATAGCAAGGCACTGAACCTGCAGAATAAATTCTTAGAGAATCACAGGGATGACTCTATCCCCCATGGAGCCTAATGTTAGCAACAATTTTTGTCTTGGGCACAAAAGTACCCAGCTCTGCAGGTTGCACGGGAAGCACCCAAGCGCAGCACGGAAGAATCTCTTTTCTGGTTACAAGTCAAGCGAGTGGGTGAAGTTTTGTTGTCAGCAGCCGAGATTCATCTATAAAGCTGATCGACGGTCATCAGGATTTCGGGGCTGCCAAGTTGCCCGGGATTTAGCAAAAAAGGTAGCACCCATAGTTCAAGACAGATCTGGGTCGTTTGATCCCTTGGATCCGAGCCCACGGTCCTAGCGCCAAGTCACTTCAAGCGAGCCTGGCAATGAAGGCAGCCCCCTTTTAAATAAAAAATTCTACCTCATCCATTCATCTTAAGGACACGCGGTGCACATCTGTGCCATGTCGGCATTCGAGAGTTCGAGGGGTAAGTGCTCCTCGTCATTTCACATCTCAAAACCTCAAATCCCGAAACGTTGAAAGTGCCCAGAATCGGGCCCATGGTTTTGGCGCCTGGTCACAAAGGAGTAGGCCTGAAGGAGGGGCGCTAATGTTTATCATTTGTCAAGACGGGTCCCAAAGCACCGAGGGCAATTTGAGCCGTTCATCCTGGAGGAACACATGGTGTGCGTTTAGGTTCTTCGCCTTTTCACCCATCGTGATTTCGGAGAGAAAAGACCTACTACTTCCTATCCACGAATCCTGAAATGCCGAAAGCACCTTTGAAGATAGGCGTAGGGTCACGTCTAGTGGTCACTTGAGGGAGTAGAAAGGGCTGTACAAAAGAGGCCAAAAATCACCGAGTTGAGTTTCAGAAGGGGGGCACTGCGTTCTCTAGATGTCGGTTCAACGTGACCTAAATCCTGATACCTGCTTGGAATGAATGAAGAAGAGAGAGAGTGGTTGAAACCTCGCCTCACTCATTAATTGCAAGGTTTGGATGTCCCGACTGAAAGTCTACCCCAGATGGTCCTCT
The DNA here is from genome assembly GCA_032191745.1 of Picea mariana. Lineage (NCBI taxonomy): Eukaryota > Viridiplantae > Streptophyta > Pinopsida > Pinales > Pinaceae > Picea > Picea mariana. Next base: position 85,460 of record JASDQU010370873.1, read on the forward strand.
GTACTGGTTCTTTCCATAGGAGCCATGTCGAGTCCTCGACTCACCAGGGAAGCCTGCGCACGCTAATTCAACATTTAAAGGCTCAGCTACCCCCTGGCGCGAGCCATGCAGAATTAAAGTGGCGTATGGCAAAGGAGTGCGGGTCAGATTTGATTGAAAAGACTCCTCATCCCGAAATTCTAGTAGGACTCTGTTGGGAAAATGTTTAGGAGTATATATACTTAGTTTTGATATTTTTCAAGGGATCGATGGTAGAGCGAAGCTCCCGATTGTAAAGTTTTAACAGACACTCTAGTT
>JASDQU010370873.1:96525-106935 GCA_032191745.1 Picea mariana
CGTACTTTTTAATATCGCAAAATATTATTACCCTTAATATCTAGAGGGGGTTTTTATCTATCGATATAGATTTATTTTAATTTTGGAAAATAGTTGAATGTAATCAACCTATTTAGTAACCTTCGAAAATTAATGTACAAGTAATTTAATATGTAACCCCAACTGTGTAGCGTAATTGAAAAATCAATTTATGATACGAGGGTTACATATTAAATTAATATAATAATCATATCTAACAATAATATGATTGTGTTAAAGTTATTCATTGAATCTTATGATCAATATCAATTTCTAGAAGTATTTGTAGTTCAGACTATTGTTGAATGCTTCAGACGTGACATTGTGTCGAATAAATGAATGTATGTATGTCTTAGATACTTTTTGCGCCATGAAATTAATAGGACATATGACTGATTATGTGACTTTCTTATCTTTGCGCTATGAAAATAAAATCGATGATTACCTTTGTGCCATGGAATATGCTGATGATTAAGTAAATAGTTTTTTTGCGCTATGGAATAATGATAATGAATAAAGGATTGAGTTATTAGATTTATTGTATATTGAAATTAATGTTGATCTATGATGATTTATGAAATTATATCATTCGCACGCATTGAAATAATGTTGATGTATGTTTAATTAAGTTATTAGATTACTCTTTCCCGTGAATACTGATGATTAGGATCAATTGATTGATCTAGTTGATTTCGGCTTGATTGGATTAGCGGGATTTATACACCTCCTTGTTCCTCAGAATAGATGCCATCCATGAGACCTAAATGGTCAAAATCAATCCGATGAATCCTAGTCTTGAGCGTTTCTTATGTGTCCTGGAGGTCCTAACCTTGTAGGGTAGGTTGGGTGGGTAGTTCTTTATTTTTCAGCGATATGGTTAATCATTAATTGTATTTTCTTCAATTGATCATGTTGTGTTGAGTTGCATCACTATCATGAATGATTATGTTCTGATCAAGTGTTGTTAGCCTTTATGTTTATGCATTGATTGAGTCATTTTTATGTGTTGATTATGTGTCGTTTTAATTGTGTTAATGCATGGATTATGTGTCATTATTTATTTCAATGATGTGTCGCTTGTAATGCTTCTAATTATGAAGTCATGTTGATTGTGCGTTGCTATCGATTATGTGTGACGATTCTAATATCCGAATGTTAAAAAAAAAATTGTTTACATGTTATACTTCACTTTTCATTGTCATAACGGAGGGACCGTTACATATGGTATTAGAGCGGGTTCAACCCACGACTTGGGTTCATTACTCCTTCCATTGTATTAAAAAACTATTGCTAATTTAAAATTTGAAATTGTCCTTACGGTAATCGTGGTTAGAGGACTTCGTGGAGGTAAACGACGTGGTGCTAAGGGAGGAGGTGTGAGGCCTCCAATATCACCCGCACCAGATGATTCTAACCCCCAAGGAGAAGAGGGAGTCATTGGACATGAGAATATTGTTGTGGGGGATGTGGTTGGTCTAACCAAGTCCTTCCAGAGGATGTTAGAGGCCTTGATTAAGTGCCTAGATAGATATGAGTCCAGGGAAGTTGTACCCAATGAGGGTTCACAACGCACTCCAACTCGCAGTGGTAGCATTCATAGAGAACTCGAGAAGGTTAAGTTTACCAAGTTAATGGGTGCCACAGATGGGTCAACCATAGAGGAATGGTTGGAGAACGTGCTAATGTTCTTTGTACTTTGTGACTACACCTCCATCTTGAAGGTCTGCATGCCAGTCTTCTAGTTGAAGGGGAGATCTCTTCTATGGTGGAAGACGCTCCTACCCTAGCTAAACATGGTCATCAAGTAAATGTCATGCGAACTGTTTGAGGAATGGTTCTGGGAGAGGTATTTGTTAGAGGAATTCATTGATCACCAGCTCAATGAGTTCAACGCCTTACGACAGGGTGGTCGTAGGGTGCCAAAGTATGAGGCCCGATTCTTGGAGCTTCTTTGGTATGCTCCACATCTAAACAACAAGAAGTTAAAGGTCAACAAGGTTTTGTTCGAAATTAACTTCCGCATTCGTGCAAAGGTGAGGATATTAATGCCTCAAACATTGCACAATGCAGTCCAAAAGGCCCTCATAGTTGAGGAATATTTGACCAATGGGGGATAGGGCAGGAATCCTGCAAGATCGACTGGACAGATGACGTCAGGTGCATAGCAACATCAGAAATGAGCTTGAAATACATCAAGGTATCGAGATACGTCGAGAGGATCCCTGTTCACGACACCACGATGACCGACTCCTTAGTGGGTGACTCCCTACAAAGGATCACCGCATCAACAACAATGTCATCTGCAACAAAAACTGTCAGGCCTGTTCAATAGAACATTACAGAATCTAAGGCTGGTAGGAAAACAACCTCTACTTTGGGGATGAAGAGTATTGGATTGAAGACCAGGTGTCCAACATGTGGAGAGCAACTTTGCCAGTAGGAATTTTGGGTTGAGAAGGCCAAAACGACTAGGTCAACAGGATCCATTACAGTTGGAGATTTGGGAAAGGCCCATAGGATTCATGCCTCTCTAAATAACCACTAGGACGAGCACCAGTCCACTGTAATCGATACATTAGGTACCATATCCAACCAAAACTTTTAGTATGTTGATATATCTTGACACTATAGAGAGATTTATTTCTAGTAGAGAGCTGAAAGGATATAAGTTAAAGGTAGTCAACAAGACGAGTTTAGATACATTGAAATGGCTTCAAGTGCCAAACAAAAGGTTGGAGGAAGGGTTATAGACTATCGCTTTAACTTGGGAGATTTTGTAATGAAGTACAACCTTTATCTTATGATATTAGGATCTTATGACATCATGATCGATATGGACTGGTTGGAATCACATGATGTGATACTCAACTTTAAGACGAAACGATTGAGTTGACAGATGATGAGGGACAGAGAAGAGTGATTGTAGGAAGAAACCAGGGAATGCCCCTGAGGTTCATTTCTTCCATACAACTACGGAAGAGAATGCACAAGGGATGCAAGCTATATAAAATATATCTTTGAACAAAAAGTGTGTGGCAGAAGGATTAGAAAACCTTCTGGTATTATGAAGGTTTGCAGACATGTTTCCAAAATATTTTCCAGGTTTTCCACCCGAAACAGAGTTGTATTTTACTATCGACTTGAAACCTAAAACTGAACCTATAGCAAGAATGCCTTATCAGATGTCGACACTTGAGTTACAGGAGTTGAAAATGCAACTAAAGGAGTTGTTGGACCTAAGAATTATATTCCCAAGTGTGTCACCTTGTCGTGCACCTATTATTTTCATAAGAAAGAAGGATGGGTCGTGGAGACTCTGTATTGACTACCATCAATTGAACAAGGCAACGATCAAGAACTAGTATTTGTTTCCAAAAATAGACTATTTGTTTGATCAAATGAAGGGTGCGATGATGTTTTCAAGGATCGAATTGAGATCAGGTTATCACCAGTTATGAATTAAAGAGGAAGATATTCCTAAGACTACATTCAAGGCGAGGTTTGGACACTACGAGTTTACCATTTTTTTGTTTGGACTAACAAATGTCCCGGGGTATTCATGAGCTTGATGAATGGGGTGTTTCGCGAATACTTGGACAATTCTATTCCATTATTCATTGATGACCTATTGATATATTCTTGGATGATGGAGGAACATGACGAACACTTGCACTTAGTATTACAGTGTTTACGGGAAATTGTCGAAATGCTCTTGAGGATTAATTACTTAGGGCTTGTCATATCCGATGAAGGAATCGATGTGGACCTGATGAAGGTAGAGGCTATTATGGAATGGCCTACATCGACAAACATACTAGGAGTAAACATCTTTTTGGGTTTAGTAGGATATTACTAATGGTTCATTGAAGGTTTCTCAAATATAACAAATCTGATCACGAAATTGAAGAAGAAAAACAAGAAGTTTGTATGGCCCAAGAAGTGTGCGGAATCATTTCAAAGGCTCAAGGGGTTGTGGACGAAAGAATCGATACTGAAAATCCATGAAATGGATAGGAATTTCCTGGTATGTGCAGACGCGTCCAAGGAAGGTTTAGGCAGAGTATTAATGCAATAAGGTCGAATGATCACCTACATCTCAAGGAAATTAAGAAAGAATAGGAGAACTACGCAACGCATGATTGGATTTATTGGCCATTATGTATCCCTGGGGACTGTGGATACACTATCTGATTGGATGGAAATTTGGAAAAAAAAAAACAGATCACTATGGATTGCAACACTTTTCACGTTGAATGACTCGAAAAAATGGCAAAGGCGTTGGTCAAAATTACTTATCAATTACGATTTGAGATTAAGTACATTGAAGAAATGGTGAATAGAGTGGAAGATGTGTTGAGTTGGATACCAAGCATATTCATGGTGATACCTCTTTAGACGAATCTTCAAGAAAAGATTCTAACTTACAGGTGATGATGACTGGTATAAAGGGGTTAAGGAAATTATCTAAAAATACACCATGATGGTACCAATTTGGATGGATATACAGTGGAAAATGACGGATTGATGAGGTATAATGAGTGGATTTATGTACCGCCTAACAATAAATTGAGAAATTTGATCTTAAGAGAAGCTCATAGAGACGTATACGTGGCTCATCCAGGAGTCACGAAGATGAGGGCATACCTTAAGCCCTTATTTGTCTGGTAGGGATAAGGGAAGACATAGTTAGCCACATGGCAAGGTGTCTAGAATCTCAGTGAGTGAAGGATGAACATAGACATATGGTAGGATTACTACAACCACATTCTCTTCTGGAATCAAAATAGGAGGTCATTTCGATGGACTTCATTGTTGGATTATTGTTGACGACAAGGAGGTACGACTTGATTTCGTGGTACATGACACTCTGACGAAGATTACACATTTTATCCCTACGCATATGACATACCAAGCACTAGAAACAACTAGATTTGTTATCAATGATATTGTGAGATTGCATGGCATGCCCAAAAAGGATCATATCCGATAGAGGATCGATGTTTATAGGACATTTTTGGACCAGTTTACAAGAGGCCTTCAGGACACAACTAAACTTTAGTATGGCATATCACCCTGAGACAAACAGGAAGACAGAAAGAACGAACCAAATTTTGGAAGATATGTTTCATATGCATGTGATGGTCCGACATAAGTGTTGGGATGATTTCTTGCCACTGGTAGATTTTGCATACAACAACAACTATCAAAATACCATTAAGATAGAACCATTTGAGTTTATTTACAGGTAACCATGTCGAATGCCATTAAGATGGGATCGACTCGAGGATATGGTCCTGGTAGGACCAAAAGAGATCCGATAAATGGGAGAACAAATGAAATCAATAATACGAAGGATTAATGAAGCGCAAGATCGACAGAAGAGTTATGCCGATGCGCATCGCGTTGACCATAACTATGAAGTTGGTGACTGATTTTTCTTGTGGGTGAAACCGCACAAGAGTTTGATTAAGTTCAGAAATGCTACTAAAATATCTTCTAGGTTTGTGGCGCCTTTCAATTTTGCGGAAAGGAAAGGAACTATGGCCTATCGACTAGCCTTGCCTCATTATTTGAGGTGTATGCATGATGTTTCTCTTGTATATGTTTTACGACATTATGTTAGTAATCCTACACATGAGATTGACATTAATTCCTTGCAGTGTTGGATGAGGGTGCACTCATGGTGGAGCCAATATGTATTCTAGACCATCGCATTTGATAGCTACCACGTCAAACAGTTGATCAGATCAAGGTCCAGTGGGGAAATTATAGTCCACACTTCGCTACCAGAAAGGGGAAGAAAGATCATTGACACGGAACCCAGTGCCACCGTTGCTACCACCAAGCTCTAGCCTAGTGAACCAAACAATCTAGAAGAATATGTTCCTGAAGAAAGAGAGCACCTTTTCCATTCGCAAATGTGGTTAAAATTCACCCCGCTACACTTCATCGTTGATAGCGGTAGTGAGAAGAACCTCATCTTAGCAAAGGTCATCAAGTGCCTGGCCCTGCTGAAAACGTTGCACCCACAACCCTACACCATTGGATGCCTCCACCAAGGAAGCGATCTTTGTGTCAGCCAACAGTGTCGACTATCGTATGACATCAAGCCCTTCAAAAATGAGGTATTGTGTGATGTTTCTCCTCTAGAAGTTTGTAATGTTCTTTTGGGCCAACCTTATTTAAGTAAATGCCATGTTGTATATGAGTTTAGGCCTCATAGTGTTATTATTACTTTGAATAGAAAATTGTACAGGATACTCGAGGTAGTCTCTCCTAGTGTTTGTTATAACACTAATTTTCACCATACATGCATACCTGGCATCAAGCCCACTTACTTGCTATTTTTTCCAATCCATCACTGAGAAGATCTTCTAAAAACCATATTTTTGAAGATGTATGCACCCTACAACACTACTGCCCACGTACTCAAACTTGTTGCACCACTACAACTCACGTATGTATGCTAGTTTCACCATTACAGCCCGCGTATACCCACAAATGTTGCATATTTAAAAAGTTGCAAGGAATTCGTTGAGATTACGGGATATTGGGTGGTTTTCCAACTGTCCCACCACCTATATCTTGTCACCCAACCTAATAACCATCCTTTTGTCATATAAAAGGAAGTTCATCTCTCATACCGGGAATTTTTTCTTCTTTGTGATTCACTCTCAGAGTAAGAAAAAGACCGCAGCCACATCTAGGGCCTCTGTTGTTGATCTCTCCACACAACAGAACAAGTGGATAAGGTCATGGAAGAATACTCATATATCTTCTCCTTTCCTACCGGGGTACCTCTGCACTGTCAGGTCAATCATCCCATCAATCTGACCCCAGGCGCACCGCTACCCAATGGGTCGGTCTACCACCACTCTCTGTTAGAAAACGAGGAGATCAAGAGGCAGAGCCAAGAACTGATCTACAAGGGGCACATCTATCCTAGCTCATATCCTTATGGGATCCCAATCTTACTAGTGCAGAATAAATACGAGACCTAGAGACTCTACATTGATTACTGGGCCCTGAATAAAATCACAGTCTGGAACTGGTACCTGATTCCCCGAATCGACGAACTCCTTGATCAACTCACGAGGGAAAAATACTTTAGTAAGATTGATCTAAATTTTGGCTACCACCATGTCCCAATAGAACATATAAATGTATGGAAGACCGCCTTCAAGTCAAAAGAAGGTCTTTTTGAATGGTTGGTCATGCCCTTTCGTTTGAAAAATTCTCCAACAACGTTTATGAGTATGATGGACGATATCCTGCAACCTTTCACCAGTACCTTTGTAGTGGTGTATCTGGATGACATCCTCATCTACAAGAAGACTTGGGAGGAACACTTGTAGCATATTCAACAGGTTCTCCACACCCTGCAGTAGCACAAACTATATAAAAACTTGGAAAAATGCTCCTTCGTCCATTACTTAGGCTACATCATTTATCAACATGGTGTGCATGCGGATCTAGCCAATATCCAGGGCATCCGTGACTCGCCAACCCCAACCACACTCACTGAGCTTCGGAGCTTCTTGGGCCTCACCAATTTCTATCACATGTTTATGTTGGGATTCTCTCATATCGCATGGGCCCTCATCCAAATAACCAGGGGTGGTGATAAGGAAAAAATTGTGTGGGGCCTGGCCCAACAAAAATCCTTCGATGAAATGAAGAAGCGTTTGTGCTCATCCCAAGTACTTTCATTACCAGACCTGCATCATCCCTTTGAGATCGAGATAGATGCTTCAGACTATGTTGTGCGTGTCATTCTCACTCAACATAAACACCCCATGGCGTATCATAGTGAGACACTATCAGATGTTGTCCATAAGTACCCTACTTATGACAAATAAATGTACTCCATTGTGGAAGCCTGCCACCAATGGAGACATTACATTCTGAAGAAGGATACAATCATCCACACTTATCACAAGCCACTACAGTTCATGCAAACCCAAGGAAAATTGCAGAATGACCACCATCATAAGTGGTCCACATACTTACAACATTTCCACCTCAACATCAAGTATAAAATAGGAAGTACCAATCGAGTTGTCGATTGCCTCCGCTGACCTCTAGTCTTGGCACTCACCACGGTGCTAGACTCTTGTGACCATGAGACCTCTAGATGGCCCCACCTTTATGAGATAGACCCTAACTTCTCCACCACCTACCAAATGTTGGGAGCAAACTCAGTGGTCGCTAATTTCCATATTCAGGACGAGTTGTTGTGTCGTCTGGGACATCTCTTCGTTCCATCAAGTGAGCACGCGAAGTTGATTGGGAAGCTCACTACACTCTGGTGGTAGGACACTTTGGCATCGAAAATACAATGGTAGTGTTGCATAAACATTTCTACTGGCCTAAACTTCAACAGGATGTCGACAAGTATATAAGGTCCTGCACTACCTATGTTATTTCCAAATCAACCACTAAGAAACAGGGCATATACACCCCTCTTCCTACTGCTAAACAATCATGGGAATCCATCTAAATGGACTACATGTTGGGCCTCCCATCCACCAAGAGGGACAATGACTCTGTTTTTGTGGTTGTTGATCACTTTTTCAAGATGACGATTATGGTTTCCTGCAAGAAGAACATCACCAAAAAGGTCACTGCCAAGCTCTTCTTTGAACGTGTCTAGGTAGAATTTGGGATCCCACAAACCATTGTATCATATCAGTACATTCGGTTCCTCAGCACATTTTGGTCGAGCCTCTGGTCACTGCTGGATACCAAGCTCACCAAATCCACTGCCTTCCACCCGCAGAAAGATAGCCAAACTGAGGTCGTCAATCAGATGATCGTAGAAACCATGTGCATGTACAATTCCAATCTCCCCCGCACATCGAATGAGAGTCTTCCCTATGTCCAACATAGCTACAACCGATCCCTACATATCTCAACTGGACACATCCCCTTTCGGGTGAGGTTGGGATTCCAACCATTGGGCCCCATGGATGTTGCACTACCCCTGGCGACCACCTCAACCAACTCGTCCCCTACTCCACCAGAAGCTGACAAATCCACCCAGTTCATTGAGAGGATCTAGCACATCTGCCAACAGGCTCAATATATTTTATAGAAGTCCAATGCCAAGTACAAGCAGCGCCATGATCAACACCAGGTGCCACATAAGTTTCAAGTGGGTGAAAAATTTTGGTTGCACTTGTAGAAAGAACACCTTATAGGGCCCCATCAAAATCATTTCTCACTCTGGTATGGGCCATACACCATCACCAAGGTTGTGGGTGGCAATGCTTTTGCGCTCAACATTCCCCCTTTCCTTGGCCTGCACCTAGTCTTCAACGTGGCTCTCCTTCAACCATATTTCCCACATTATTGGACACCTCAAAGATAGAAAAGTAGTTGAAACCAACAGAGCTCAAACCTGACTACATGCAACATTAATTCAATGATCATATTGTGAACACACATATCAAGGGAACTCGACATCAAAGGATCTAGATTAATCGAGTTATCAAAGCAGGACAACTCTTGTACCAAGGAAAGTGGCTCACTCGGGGCCAAATTCAACAGAAATTTCCTCATCTGATGGGGGAGCTCAACGAAATGGAGACCATTGCTTCCTAAGGGGGGAGTATTGATCTATATGGATGTTGGTGGCCTCCCACTTGTTCCAACTGGTTCATTTTGGCAATTTTCCAGTTTGGCAGTTTTGTTTTCCTAGTTTTTGGGTCCCTGACTTGCGGGGCCGTTTTGTGGCCCTAAACAACGTTTTTAGGGATTTCCATGGGTAGACCTTTCCAACGGGTTATCACATGCTTAAAACGGAGATCGTATGCAAAAATTATGACCCTGGGAATTTGATGTACTAACTTACCCAAACGAGGCCTGCATGACTTTTGGCGCTTCATCTCCTAGGGTTAGGTTTTTGGATGTCTAGGGTTTTTGGCATTCTTGTTTATTGTAAAAAGGCCTTTAGAGCCTCACTGTATTGATCTTCTTGCGAATGACAGCAGCTGTCACATCTCTTCTCAAAGATAAGCCGCCACCATTCCAACACGCTTGTTTTCCACTGCATTTTATAGTTTCAGTTTATTTACTTATTGAATAGAAAAACAGTTTTACTATATCTATGTTAGTCTGTGTTAAGCATCTTTTAATAATATGTATTCGTTTCACTCTGCTCATAAAATCCCGATCATGTATGTATGTATGTTTATCTCATATTTTACTTATGGTGTTCAAAGGATGTAAATGAAACCCATGTTAATGTGAGCATGCATGCTTTTTGTTTTCATTGGGATGCTATATTTAATGTGATAAATGTCAATATAACACATAGTTAGATAATGAGTCGACCAACATATTTTATCCTCTTAGAATGTGTTAGTAATCAAAATATTCAAAGTACCCTTC
>JASDQU010370874.1:0-17607 GCA_032191745.1 Picea mariana
TCTTCCTACAGGTCGTTCACTTCATCTCATACTCACGACTACATAGCTAACTCGTGGTTCACTTTCACTTCTCTCTTCTACATGTTTTTGTCACGTCGAGTCCTCTTTCTGATAATCATCACAACTCTTCGTCTTCCCTAGGGATTATCTCAATGCATCCATCATCAGTGGGCATTATGCTGATATTCCTTAGCTTCTCTGGCAGTCGAGACTCTTTGTCTTCTCTATCATTTATAGCCAGTCAACTATGGCTTCTTTTCCTTCTAAGCCCCTTCCTTCGCGTGACCACCGACAGTGACCAAATACTTATTCAAAAGGCGCTTCCCGATTTTTGTTTAGTGAGCATTGGATCCTTTTCATGATATGACCTTGGGCTATGAAATTTTGATTACCATGCGATTGTGGGCATGTCCATAGGTGGCTTGAGGGTAATCGACATTTTGCCCCGTAATTCATTACAAGCCTCCACGCGTCCTTTCTCCAAAACCATGGTTTCAATTGCAACCCTCTCATGAAAAATTAAGGCCCGAGCATGTTTTGGCCCCACAATGAAGCACGACCATCAATCTCATGATCTTGATGGTGCTACTGAACAGATGATTCAGATCTATCCTGTCAAGTCTGTGGACCAGATCTCACCTTCCTACATCAATAGTTGAGGTTTCCTTCATGATCCAGGCTCCGGGATATTCAAATCTCAAACCCTGTTGTTGCTGACTAGATATCTTCTGAAATGGAAGATCTGCTAACATCTGTCCTCTTCAATGGATGACTCTTCCTTCTTTCCTTTGTCCATGCACAATCCTTAGTCTCAACGATCAAATGACACATGGCCCTCCAAACCAACGAACGAGATCAATTTCACCTTTTGGGCTTCGGGAGTTTCGATTCTAAAACTCCACTTGCTCTCGAAGCATTTCACCTAGAGTCCACGATCCAACAATGTGTGTCCCTCTCGGATCAATGGTTGAGATCTCCTTCGAGTCTCCGGACTTCGAATATTTTAATTCTCAACCTCCGCTTGCTCGGAAATCTTTTAGCCGGAGTCCACAGATTCCTGCCATGTGTCCTCCTCAAATCAAAGGTCCTCATTCACTTTGAGACTTCGACACTTAGACAATATCAAACCCTTCTCCTTCACGTTTTCCCGGAGATGACAATCTATTGACGCATGTCCTCTTCAATCCAATGACTATCGTCCACTCCGGGACTTTGGCCTTTGACAATATCAACTATTTCTCCTTTGTGTTTTCCCAGAGAAGTTTTTCCCAGAGTTCACGATCCATTGAAACATATCATTCTACATGATCAACAATCGAGAATACACCCAAAGTGATCTTCAGATCGGACAACTCGTATCCACTTCAAGTCTTCGACATTCGGGACTTCGGGTATTTGGGCGAGTATTGGTGGTAAAAATCTCGAAGAAAAACTCTGGGAGTGACGTAACTCTTGTGTCACTCGATGACGTGTCACGAGCCGAGCAGCTACTACATGTCACTCGAATTGGTGATTTCCACGTACCTGAAATGCCGAATCAACTTAACACTTGTCATTGTCTGATTGCACCACGTGTCCTTGTTAACGTGGTCTGCCATGTGTCCTTGCTGATGTGGTCTGATGACATGGTGTGCCACATGTCCTTAAGGATGAGATTTGCTGACGTAATCTGTTGACATAGATATCCCTGATCTAACAGTCATTGTCTGATCTCCAGATTCGACGATCCTTATTCATTTCGTATTTTCGAGCTTTGGGTTTTTCAAATCTCAAAATTTCAGAAGTGTAACCTCATCACATCTCTATATATGAAGTGAATGTTGTTCATTCGATTAGGATATTGGATCGATGACTCAATATTTTTGTGATGCAACTTTGCTATCTTATCCTGTCCTTCCACTCGAAATTGATCCGATGACTGATGAAACTTCGCATTCCGAGGATTTCAAATCTCAATCTTTCAGTAGTGTAACCTCCTCACATATTTATATCTGAAGTGAATGTTTTTCATTCAATCAGGATATTAGATCAACGGCTTGATCTTTTTGCGATGCAAATTTGCTAGCTTATCCTGTCCTTCCACTCGAAATTTATTCGACAGCTGGCAAAACTTTGCATTCTGAAACTAAACATTGTTTTTCGTTCATGTCCTTAGATCGACAGCTTGATATTTCTGTGCACTACTCCTGTTTGGAATTTGATCCGACGGCCACTGTCGATCCTCCTCCCGAGCTTACAATTTCTTCTAACTTGGAAGAATGTCTAAGTGTCAAAGGCCTCGACCTTTGATCCTTCTATGAGTCCTAATGACTTGGACCTCTTCTGCGCTTCTGGAAACTGCTATCTCTTCTAAGATTTCTCATCTCTGCATAGCGTTCACTTCTCCTCCTGAGCTTGCGCTTCTTTTCGAGCTTTGATATATGCATACTTATGTTATTCTTCCTGAACTTTGATTTTCATATTGTTCGCTTCTTCTTCTGAACTTATGCTTTCCCTATTTTTCATAATTGTTGCTTTCCTCATTGCTGCTTTTCTTTTCTATAAACATATCATCGTCGTTGTTGTTCTTGCCATCAATGACAAGCGCACTCTGCTTGCAAACATGCCAACAGACATTGTGTTCCAAAAATAGTTCAAAAATATACAATGTTTGAAGAGTCCTAAAATCCCCTACAAACTGAGCTTCTTCTCTCTCTTATATAATTCTTAGTAACTGTTGGATGAATCTTTTCCTTCTTCTTGAAGAGGCAGTTACAAAACTGTTCAACTTCCTACTTCCTAGTGACAAGTGTACAATAATGAAAAATTGGGGTTAGTTGAAAAAAAAAAAAAACACAAAATAGGTGTTGACATTATCAAGCCATTGTTTTGTCTTCATTCATGGGTTTTTATCCATGATGTATGTCGTCCATATTTCTAGTTGATCGTACAAGGATCTTATCCTTTTGTAATTTAGTTGTTATAGGGATGCATTGCTCATGGACATGTTGTCTTCAAGGGTGCTCATGTCTTTTTCTAGTGTTGTCATGAAAGCTTGTATCATGGTATGGAGTTTTACTGGTTGCAGCAACTATTGATCTATGAGGTAGGTGGAGATGGTAGTGGTTACATCGACCACTTCATTTATTTGATTTGTGTTGTCATGCACCTTGTCTACTAGATTTTATGTCACGAGATTTTTCCCGAGATCATCTAGCCTTGGTAATCTGCTTCTCTTGATCAATTCCTGCATAGATTTGTGTATCCTTGAGCATATTTCCAGTGATTTAGTAACCTCTCTATAGGATTTTTTCCCCACCTGTTGACAATGGTCAAGTGCATACATGTCTTTTTGTTTTCTTCTTTTGATGGTCTATTCAATTCTTAAGGTGTGTCAGGATTTTCAGTAGTCGATCTATTGATGTCATTGATTCCTTCTCAAATAGTTTTTTACTGTGCCAGTTTTGATTATATCTGATTATTATTCTCTATGATTAGAGAGGTTTCTTCTTGAAAGATGTGCAGGTAAGAATACATGTAAATGATTGCTTCTTCTAATTATCTCCCAACCTTCTCGTCACTAACTTTAAAGCTTTGAAGGTTGCGTTATTCAATTATGACTTGTTGGAGACTTTCCTCTAGCTCTCTGATTCTCACCTATTTTTCCTCATTCTGATGGCACAGTCTTCGAATGTTATCTACATTAGAATTCATGAATGCAAAGCCAATAGTAGCAGTTTATATGGGGTTTTCCCTCACATCTCATGTCACAAGGACGCGTGTGACAATTGATATGGGCATCGCTTCAATTGTTGGCACTTTCTTCACGTATTCCTGCACAATTATACATGTCATGTTGTCATAGGTGAATCTCCTTAAGTCAAGCACTTCACTTGGTTGGATTGGTTCGCAGACTCTGATTCCTAGGCCATTTCCCGATATTTTTGTTCCTACATCTACAGTAGAAATTTCTGGGATATTTGGTTCCATTGGGTGGTTATCACCCCCTTTGTCTTCTGCCTCTTTCTATTGTCTCTCAGCGTCAACCGCTTTGTCAATTTCCTCTTTAGTTTAATTTTCTACTTGTTCTATTGCATATTTTGTTGTTTCTTCCCTTTCTTCTTTAACTTTTTGTTTTACCTCTCTCTCTCTGCTACAACTTTTTCCTCTGCCTTATCTTTAGATCTGGCCTTGTCTGCAACAATATTTCACTTCTTCTTTCCTGCATCATTTTTATTTTTTAATACTTTCTCCTTATCCCTCCTCTTTTTATCATTCGGTCCTTCCTATACCTATTCTATTGGTCTTGAGTGTATCGAGGTGAAAGTGTGGGTAGATCACTCAACTTCCTCTTCCTTTGTCTTCTTCTTGGATTCTTCCATACACTTTTTTTCATTTGTGATCCTCCCTCTCAGCTGGCCATTCCTGTTTAAATTGAATTCATCATAAGTCTGGGCATTCCAGTGTACTTCTTCTTCATCCCAAATGTCAGTGGTGTACTCTTAGAGAAGACTGAATTTGTTGAAGTGGTCTCTCACAACATCTTTGGGGTCATGTCTTCTGTATTTCTCTTCTATGAAGTGATAGGATAGCAAGATATTTAACTCTTCTTTGTCTTTCTTGGTATTACCAAAATAAAGTGGCAACAAAGGCCAAATTTCTTTCTTTAGTCGGTATAACATTCCCCTGACTCCATGTATGATGGTTTGATAAGACACTTATTGGAGTATGATATTATCAAGCACAAAATAGGGAAGCAGGTGGGGTAGTTTCATTGTTCCATATACCCTTATATATGTCTCATGTTCCATGAGATACCAATCCCCATTTATCCTTATGATTGTTATATCTTTATCAATCATGAAAGGGGGAGTGGAGTGGAAAATGAACTCATATAATGGGGTCAGAAATTGCTCACAAATTCTTTGATATTTGGTACAGTACTTGTGCTCCCAAAACACTTTACAATACACATAGATTTTAGGGTCAGAAGGTTGAAAACTCCATCCAATTTGAGGGTATTAAATTCTATGCACATGATGTACAGGAGGTACGCGGACATGTGAAAACTTGGAAACGTTTCGGTTTGGGCTCCTTTCACCATGGAGATATCCACTGTGATATTATCAGACAGGATGTCTTCCCAATTGAACGATGTCCCTTCATCTGCGTAGTAGTATATTAGGTGCATGTAAGATAGGGAGAATTATGATGCATCAAGTTCCCCATATAATCTACACAGCATGGCTACCAAGTATTGATAGGGTATTCTTAGGGAACTTGTGGGATATCCACTTTTAGCTCTCCACTTTAATTTGTTATATGCTTTGTACCATTTGGGGAATAGGTCCTTTCGCGTGTACTCAAACTCACTAAGGAGCTTGTTATCCAACCTCTTGTTGGAATTATTTATTGTGTATTTTCATTGATGGCAACATGAATCAAACATGGATAGTAATAAAAAATGGACAATCATATGCTGATGAGGTTGATGACAAGGAAGGAACAGAGGAGTCCCTCAGATTACCAGATCATGAATAAGATCTCTCAAGTGGATCAATGCAGAGAAGCTCATGAGAGATATCCTTGTGATTAGATAGAGCCAATGCATAGAGGAGCACACTGATACAAAGCTCAGGAGAGAAGGCACATTTGAGTGAAGAAGAAACAAAGTTATGCAATTAATGAAATCCATACAAAGGATTGTGGAGTAATTATGACTGTTAATTTGATTTGCGAAAACCCGTAGAATGTTCGATGAAGAACAGGAGTTGTCAATCACATTGATTGATGTTGGATAGTTGGATCAAAATAAGATCATGATTGGAAAGTAAAGAACTAAGAATAATGTTGATCGTTAGATCAAAATAAGAGCACGATCAGATGGTAAAGAACGACGAAACGATGTTGATTGTTGGATCAAAATGAAATCATAATCAGATGACTCATAACTATTTTCGTGATTTCACTGAGAAACCAAAAAAAATGGCTAGCTATCATATTCTATATATATCACTTAAAAATTTATAAGTATGGCTCATTATGGAGGTAATAGAAGTTATGTTTCCATGAGTCCGAGAGTCCCCAAACTCGAGAAAATATCACTTGAAACTTTTTCTAGGTATAGGTTCATCTTTGAGGCTACAAAAGTTGGGGGTGCATTTTGATGAAACCATAGAAGACATGTGATTTCGCAAGTTCGAGAGTCTGTGAACCCGTCACATAAAATAATTCTAAGTATAGGTTCATCTTGGAGGCTGTGGAAGTTGGGTGTGCATTTTGATGACACTCGAGAAGACATGTGAGTCTACAAGTCCGAGAATCCGCAAACCCATCACAAAAAATAATTCTAATTAAAAGTCCATGTTTGAAATGAATGAGAATTGTCCAATCAACTCTTGATTAAATCAAAACTATATATCTTTCTAAAGTTCCTAGACAAACCAGGGTCTTCCACTCAACACTTGATCATATTAACTCTGGATAAGTACCTATTGGAATTGTGTTTAGTCACAAGTTCTTATCACATAGAAGAAATGGGTTCAAAATTGGAGACTTAGAGCCAAAGCTCTAACAAAGCACCTTTTTTAATAGAGACTTAACTTGAGGTCACATAAAGGAAAGATAAAGCACCTGAGGCTTAACTCAGTTTTCTGTAGGAAACCTGAAAAAGAACACCATGACTATAATCGATAGAGGCTAAGAAGCTTGTTTCCCATTTCGGCCACAAAGATAAAGAAGCATGCCTACTAGTACAATTTGATAATCTTATTCTTAATATAGTTTCCTATTAAAAAGATATTGAAGAAAGACCAAAGTCATCTAATTACTTAAAAGTTAAATTAAGGAAGAAATTAATTTATGTTAATGAAAGGGTACAATGGTTCATTGTCAAAAGATTCAATGGTTCAAATTCACCCTAGCTGGAAGACTATATAAACAAGAAATAATGGTGAGAAGAAAGTTTCTCTGTGGTCTACATCATAAGATCAAAAGAAAATGTTGATTCCAAGGAAGAAATATGAAGATACTTATGAAGTGAGGGTGGAAGGGAGGAGCAAGGAAGGATTAATATCCTTCACTAATTATAGTGTAAAAATAGGGATTTGGTGCTTCCTAGGGTTGGTGCCCTAAAACAAGGGAGTTGGTGCTTCCCAAGGTTGGTGCCATAAAACAAGGGAGTTGGTACTTCCTAGGGTTGGAGCCCTAAAACAAGGGAGTTTGTGATTACTAGGGTTGGTTCCCGAAAACAAGGGGATTGTTGTCTCCTAGAGTTGGTGCTCTAAATTAATCTTCACATAAAACTTGTAATTTGTAATTTAAGTTTATATTTATTGATTTTATTTACAAACGTTTCTTGCTAATCAATAAAGTTAATAAATAATTATTTAAAATAGATAAAATTTATCAATATTGATTCACCCCCCCTCTTAGTATTGAACTGCATTCCAACAATTGGTATCAAAGCACGTGCCTTCAACATAGTCTAAAAATTGGAAGGTAGATTCGGTATAATCCAATGGATCAACAAGAGGGAATGTCTTCCACCATAGCACCTTTGTTCAAATGGAATGATTATTCATTTTGGAGTGTGAGTATGAAAATCTATATAATGTCACTGGGTTTTTATATCTGGAAATATGTAGAAGATGGGTAGACTGCGCCTGCTACTTCTCCCACATACATAGCTGCAAAGAAGCTTTGCAATGACAATTCAAGAGCAGTCAATGCCATCCTAGGAGGATTAGTCAATATTATATTTGTGAAAGTAATGCATTGTAAGCCAAAAAAAGAAATATGGGACAAACTAAAAGTCATATATGAAGGATATAGCAAGGTCAAACAGGACAAACTACAGACCTACAAAACACAATTTGAAAACTTGAAAATGAAAGAAGAAGAGAACATAGAAGAATATCTTAAGATAGTATATGAAGTGGTCAACTCAACCAAAGCATTAGGAGAATAAATCAAATATCAACCCATTGTAAAAAATATCTTGAGATCACTACCCATGAGATATGATGTCAATATTTCTACTCTTGAAGACATACCAGACCTTGATAAGCTCACAATGTATAAACTACATGGAATCCTCACAACATATGAGATGAGAATGGGGTAGGAGAGACCAACAAAAGAAGAAACAACTTTCAAACCATAAAAATAAAAGAAAAGCATGAGCATGTGTCTAATGAATATCAGGAAAATATATCTAATGAAGAAATATCTAACTTCATGAAGAAACTCAAGAAAGGAACTGGTATATACAAGGGAAATTTTCCTCTAATATGATTTAATTGTGGAAAGATTGGACAATTTGCTAAAAAATGTCCCTATCCCAAGAAGGAGGGTAGTGATGATGAACAATCCCACAACTAGTAAGAAAAAAAAGGGATAAAGACCAATATAAGAAGAAGTTTTATAAGTAAAAGAAAAACCTCTACTCCAAGAAAGACATTAGTTCTTCAGACATGAGTGAAGATGATGGAGAGATTCTATTTATGGGAATGAAAAATAATGATGTTGATAATAATGAAAAAAAATATGAAGATGGAGGAGAAGTAAACCTTGAAGAAGAATTTATCAGTGCACTTGAAGAACTAAGGAAGTATAAAAAGAAGAAAAAATCATTAAGAGGACAAATGTCAGAATATGAAGAAGAACAAAAATCAAGAGAAAGAGAAGTGTGAAAGACCATCAAAGAAATAGGGAAAGTCATAAATGATTTGAAGACTCGACTCCAGGAAGCCAAAATAATTGAAGGATTCTTTCTAAAACAGCTCAATAATAGGGAACAAGACTGTGAAAATATAGAGGATGAAATTGTGCCACTAAAAAAAGAAATTGAAAAAGAAAAGAAGCAATCAAGATTTGAAAACAGTTCAAAAATATTGAATGATATTATTAACAACCATATATCACCAAATGATAAATAAGGATTGGGATATGATCAAAATTCAACCTCTACTACACAGAAAACTAATAAAAGGTCAATCGGCTATGCAGATGCTCTTAGAAATTCCTTAAAAATAAAAGATAGCAAGATGATGATGGAACCATTAAAGACTGTTTTTAATAAGAAGACACCTCCTCCAAAAGGAAAATGAAACATAGTGATCGAAAGGATGGTATCCAAAGGAAAAGGAAAAACAGTTATGAGAAGAACTCCTCCTAATAGATATCAACATATCTTTCTTGGACATTGCTATTCATGCAACAATGTTGGACGCAAAGAAATACATTGTAAATCCTATAGAAAATACAAACAAAAAAATGTCCAAATATATAAGAAAAACAAGAATGATATAGAGAAAATAAATTATAATTCATTCTCTCCTTTACAAAGTCACAATGTTGAATGCTATAAGTGCAACAACTATGGTCATAAATCTAGTGAATGTAGACTATAAAAATATTCCATGAAGAAAAACATCTCCAACATTCAAGAAAATTATAAGAAGACATGGAGAAGAAAGTATGAAGTACAAAGGAAGAAAAATAATGAAGATATTGCACCTGAAATTGATAAAATTGACAATAGGAGAATGATGGGTGAAGTGTCTGATAAGGAATATGAAAATCATATTTATGCATATAAAGTGGATCAAGCTCAAGAAAAGAAAACTCCTAAAGAAAAATGTGACACAATTGTAGAACTTGATAATGTCCTGCAAATAAATTATCCATTACCCAACAAATGGAAAATGCAAAAAGAAAATTCTAAAGAAAAGGATAAAGAAGCTTTTGTTGCACAAAAAAATGATGATGATTATGAACTCTCAGACACATATCCACCTATAGAATTGAGTGATGAATATCTTGAAGTGTTTTCAAATTTATTTTTATGATCTACTAAATTCCCCCTCAACAGAAAATGCAAACAAGAGGAAAAGAATGGATTGAATAACTAAATTCAATATTATCATCAATATATGATTAAGATAATATGTATGATAATGTGGGCACTGAACCATATCACTAGTTGATACAACAAAATCAAGAGGCCTTTTATTTTCACAAATAAGTGAATAAGTTGATTAACATCCTGAAGACAATTAGTGAGGTAGTAGTACAACAACAAATAAAGGTCCAATTTCTCTTGAAAAGTATTGATTAGTATTCAAAGGGGAATAATTGTTGACAGGGGAAGTTGCATAATAAAAGAGGTAAGTTTCCTTCTATGTTGATGTTCAATATGGAGATATAAACACTAAAACAAAAATCCAAAAACAACAAGCATAATCTCCGTTTAAAATTCATCAGAAAAGAAGCACTTGGACAAGGGGAATATAAATTCAAGGGGAGTATAACCTTAGGAGGAGAAAAGAAGAAACCCCTTCTTTTATTGTTTTCAAAGGGGGGGAGATAAAAAGAAAAACAAGTCAGCTCAAAGGACTCAAAATAATACAAAATACACATTCATAGGGGGAGAGAAGTAGTAAGAGTTTCACTCTTTGTCATTGATGTCAAAGGGGGAGAAAAGTAGTAAGAAAAATTCAATTCCCAAATTTGAAGATGATATTAGTGATAGGAGAAGAAAAGGTACAAACTCATTTGTTTTACAATTTTTTTTTTCCTCAAGAAACGTGTTGCATTTTTTCCTCATTTTTCATGTCGCCTCGATTTTCATGTCCATTATTGGGAGGTTTTTTGGCACATGGTTTTTTATGATGGTTTTATATTTCCGGTTAAGGAATTAGGGTTCTTGAATAATCTAGGTCATTGGGTTAGCATTTTGGATGCCGATGAATCATAAATGTATATTGTATTATATACAATGTATCACAGTGAATGAATATAGAATGTGTTGGTTTTACCGGTTTGGGTTTCCAGGGGAAAAATATTTGTGTAATGTTTGTATTTTCCATTGTATCTTTTATGTTCTTTTACTGAAGATCTGTTTGCAGTAAGTATTGTACAAGGTTAAAATCTACAAATCTGATGGATAAACTGAGATAGTGAACAAATGTCTTGAAGGCTACCTTCATTTCTTTGTCTATGATAAACAATCAAAATGGTTCTAGTGGTTACCCTTGGAAGAATGGTGGCATAACACATCCTTTCATATTACAAAAAACATGACAGGATTTATGGCGCTTTATGGATATCACCCACCATCCATCACTTCTTCTCTAAAAGAAAAATCTAAGGTTCAAGTAGTGGAAAATCACATCCAACATCAACAAAAAGTTCTCCAACTCTTAAAGGACAACCTGACCATGGCACATAATCACACGAAACAATAAGAAGATCAACATCATAGTGAAAGAAGTTTTGAAGTAGGGGATTGAGAATTTTTAATACTACAACCATACAAACATATTTCCCTCAATAAATCTAATAAGGATAATAAATTATCACTGAAGTACTATGGCCCTTATAAGGTGTTGAAAAATATCGATGCAATGGAATACAAATTGGAGATTCCTACATCTTCGTGAGTACACCCAGTTTTCTATGTTTCATGCTTAAAGAAGGTTATAGGTGACAAGATCCTAGCTCAAACTATATTTCCATAACTTGACGAGGAAGGAAAAGTCATATTGGAGCCTGAAGCTATCACTGACACAAGAATTCGCCAACAAAGGAATAAATTGATTTGAGAGTATCTCATGAAGTGGAAGAAACTAACTACTGAAGATTTCACGTGGGAAGATGAGTCTTTTTTATGCATCCCCCCTCCCCTCCTGGGGGTTTTGCAACCTCTCGATCTAGGATATTTCAACTTGCTGAGTCGGATCAACCCTTCGGGATCTTACTTGAACCCAAATTAACTTACACAGGTCCCATTTCTCTTCTGGTACAGGTCCTGTGATACCCACAACCTCTTTCTGCACGCTTTTGAAATGTCAAATTTTAGGCACTAGCTCTTTTTTCATTAGCCCCTTCCTGCATATGGCCATGGGCTACGACCTCATGTAAATATGTGATTTCAGGCGCAACCTAGAGTGGTTTGATACCACATCGTGTTTCTCACCACAATTCACCTCCATCTGCCACATATCCCTTTCCCAATATCATGGTTTCAATTACGGCCTGCTCTTAGAATTTTAACATCTGAGCATGTTCTGACCCCACAATCCACCTCGAACATTGATCTACTAACCTTTATGGTGTTTCGTGATCAAGGACTGAGATATGTTCTCTTTTCCTACCTTCTCTCCTCCTTTCATGTGCATTCCCAGGTCTCCACGATCTGTCGACACCTACCCCCCTTTCAAATCAACGACTACGGTTGTTTCTCCTTTCAGGCTTCGGGAGTTTCATCTTTCAACTCTCTGCTTCCTCCACATGAAAATATTCCAAAGTGGAAGATCTGTTGACACCTATCTCTTTCAGTCAATGGTCATGATGGATTTCTCATTTCGGCCTTCGAGATTTTTGTTGGCCCTTGACCAAGTTTTGAGGAAACATTGGTTGTGTTTGACCACTTTGGGACTTCAACAGGCTAGTCAAAGATGGAGTGCCTAGGCAGAGTTGATATCACGGGATCTCTCTTATTTTGTGGGCTTGTGGACCCAACAAGGGGTTTACTAGGGTTATGTAATGGGTTAATGGATGTCTTCCCATGGGTTTACTCATGATTAGGCCTTTTTGTAATTGTATAAATAAGTAGTAGCTAAGCAATGTATATGGAAATTAGCTTAGTGCATTAGTGTTGGCTATGTGAAAAGAGTATGATTGGCTTAGTGCAAGAGATTGTAAGTTTCTTTGTGCAATCTAGTTGTGTAAGGTAAGGCTTTGTGCTATTAAGGAGTTGTCTCTATGCCTTGACCTGATTTTGAGGAAGGTGGATCTAATGCGATGTGCACAGATCACCTATCCAGTGCAAAGCTTGTATCTGTGGCTTTGTGCATAGGAGAATATGAATGTAAGAAGATTGCATACTAATAAAGAAGAAGAAGAAGTTGGTGGATGTAGCCCCACACTGGGGTGAACCACGTATATCCTATGTTTTAAATGTTCTTTGTGTGATGTGATTTATGACTTATGTTGTTTATTTGCTTAGTGTTGTTATTATAATGTATGATGAATGTATCTTATGTTGTTTCTTAGTGCTTAAATATGATTGAATGCTAGATCTAAGATAATGCTATGTTCTAAGTGATTAGAAGTGCTTGATCCTTATGGTTACTGCATTGATCTGTAATAAGGGTTTTATCTACGATGTGAATGAGATTCAAGAGATAATGCATATTGTTGTTTAAGTGATCTATTAAGTATTGTAATCACAAATCTGTGTCCCGGCTTGGTTGTAGACACTTGAGTCCTACAACCCCCCCTACCTCTACCTCGGGTGAGAATTCATCTGCTTCGCAGGTGTTGCCGAAAGGGATAGTAGTTAGGGTTTTGTTGGTGCGTTGTTGAAGTGTTTAACCCTGGGTCTGCCCTTGTGCCAATAAATGGTTCTGTTGCCAGGACCTGAAACTGTCATTGCTGGGAAATGAAGAAAAGAGAAAGCTTTGTGCATAGATCTGTTGTTGTAGTGTGCAATATTCTACTTGACTTGTGAAGCTCTGTGCTAAGAAAGAAACTTGATCCAAGAAAAGAGGTAAGATCTTAAATCTTTATGCTCTGGTAAGGGTAAGATACGTAGAAAAAATTATTTTGAAAGTATGAATCTAGGTATGTTTGATAGATTTTGTCCTAATCTAAATGTTAGGGAATAATTAGACAAAATAATTGATCTGAATAAATTTGATAGAAATAAAGAAAGAATTTTTGGACTAATAAGTGGATGCAGGAACCTAGAAACAATTTTTGCAAATTCTAGGTCCATCACTGGGATCCCAGTATGCAACACAGGAGAAGTTGGAATTTGTTTAAAAGAAATGGAGGATTGACACTATGTTATAATTGTAGAACACCTGGACATCTTGCTAAAGAATTCCCTGGTACAGGTCCTATTTGTCTTTCTTGTAAAGCTATTGGCCATGAGGTTGAGGATTGCCCAAGGATGATTTCTAAAGTTGAAAAGATGAACATGAGACAAGAAAACTATAAAGAAGTTCAAGAGACTAAGGATATGTTAAATAATCATACAGAAAATGAGTTAGAGACTATGTTAATATAGTTACAAGAAGTAATGGATGATCATAGAGACATCAGTTTACCAGAGATCCTGAAAGAAAAACAACACATAGTTACAAGAATAGAAGACTTCGACATAGAATTTGTATTAGATGAAGAAACACATGTGAACATTATGCCAGAAAGCACTTGGGAAATTTTGGGAAATCCTACTATGGTACCTTCATTGGGAAGGATAGGCTTTTTTAAAGGAAAGATGATAACCTTATGTGGAAGAGTTACTAATGTACCTATGATTTCTCATGAAACTTTGACCGAAGAAGAATTTGAAGTCATTAAGTTTATTGAGAAAAACACCCCCTTTCCACTGTTGTTAGGAAAGACTTGGATCAAGAAGGATCAGATCAGAAGGAAAGCAGAGGAGGAAGCTACAAAACAGAAAACACAAGAGCTAAGGGACCTCATAACCAGAAAAATAGAGAGACTAATAGAATAACAAGAGGATAAGTCGAAGCAACAGGGGGAAAGAGAGTTAGTTGTTGAAAGAACACAGGAGGGCTTGAAGAACCTGTCCATGCAAGAAAGAAGTGTAGCCACCCTGGAAATAGTAAGATAAGGGACATTAACCTTAGAAGCTATAAGATCATATAAGCAGTGAAAAGTCCTTTTACCAAGAGAGAATAAGAGTAAGAATGGAAAGAGGAATCTAGAGAATCAGATCACAAGAAAGAAGGAAAGGAAGCTCAGTAAAAAGAAAACCAAGTTAGAAAGACTACAAGAAATTCCAAAGAAGACTTCGAAGAAGATAGATCTAAAAAACTTGAACCTCGTCAGAATAGAAGAACCATGCAGAATGGTACTTCGCCATGGCGAAGATATATGACCGTTGGGAGAAGCCCAGACCATTAGAATAACGCTCCGGAACAACTAGAAACGTAGTTATTGATAGAAAGACCGTCATTGGATCATTGAGACTATGCCATAATGGATGAATTCATATTGATTGAGGCATTCCTGCATGTTGGAAGAATCCATTAGAACATTTTCTTATTTAACCCATTGGACACTGTTTCGGGACCACTTTTTTCCACCCGTGCTTATCTGAGCTTACAGAGAATCGATTGCATACCACGTTGTGATTTCTATACCTTGCCATCCATTTGATTACCTTGATTGTCTATTCGCGTACCCAATCTATTTGGTTACAAGTGTAAATGTCAAACAAACCTAGTGCATTAGAGAAGTTTGTAGAGGAGATTCTTGTGGAGCTCATGGCTAAGAAATTCATGTCTATAGGAATATAGGCATTGTCGACTAGGGAACTGTAATCATCCCCCTTGACTGGATGTCGTTCTAGCCGAACCGCTACTGAGAAGAGAAGAAAACACCACGATGATCTGGATAATGCAAAGAAGATCCTGTCGGTCTTTCTGTAGTACATACCGCCTTTGGTTGGTGCGGTTAACTGCGATAGTATCCCACAAGACTTAGAGTACATTTTGATCACTACATATATCCTAAAGAGGATACACGTAGTTGGACCCCAGTTAGGACATATCCCATCTCTAAATAACAATGAATTCAACCTTGGAGATAGGAAGAACTACGCGATGCTCGTGCCGCATAGGTACTTGATGAAGACGACTGGGAAGAAGCTGCACATAGTCTCCCAGTCGTGGATTAAGGATCTCACACAGTCAATGATCCTAAATGTAATGAAGATTCCTCACTTTGGCCGACATCAGGAGGTTAACACTTGCTTTAAACTCCTCCCGTCATGCTATCACAGAGGCTATCTATGGATTGACAGGCGCGTCACTATGGATCTAGTGCTGATCCATCTCATCACAGGACTGAGCATGCAGGGACCGGACCCTCAACATTTCTACCCAGAGAAGACTTCATATCTCTCTCTGGAACAATGCATAAAGGAGGACTATGGAGATGTAAAAAATGGAAAGCGAGGCTACAAGGTAGCCTCCATATAGGATGGCACAGTGCACCTAGCTTGTTAGCTTACAGCTAGAAATATCATCAGAAAGAAACGTCCGACGCAGGTCACTGGATTCGTAGTATATCTTGCAGGGAAGTGCATAGAAGGAATGCAAATGAACTGGGTGAGCTACCTCATCAATGAGCTCAAGAAGGACTGTCGCAAAGAATAGTATCAGGGCTATGAATTCCATTTCAGTTGGTTACTGGTATTGATTGCATTTTTCACTTAGTAGATGCCTGAAGGAGCGACATTTCTCGAAGTTGAGACATCAGAACCATTGGACGCAAGGTTCTCCACCTTGTGGTACATAAATGATATGTCAAAGTAGTGGCAGTCAAACACTGTCTTCCATGCCTACTACCAACAACTGAGGCATGCTATTGAGGAATTCCCATGAATGACACCCAACACATTGCACCAGTATAGACCGTTGGCATAGTTCCACGTAGATCGACACTTTATATACATCACTGCATGAAAGGATGAGAGTAAGGAGGAGCTACAGTCCTATTATAAGCTAAATGATGAAGACATGGAGGAGATAACCAAAGAATGGCCAAAAACATTCCTCGTACCAGTGGAAGATGTAGAACTCTCTGACCCCGACATCATAGGAAGTCCATTGGTCACCCGGGTCGAACATGATGGACAAGCTAGCGCAAAGAAGAAGAAGAAAAAGGAGGAAGTGCAGAACATAGAAACCGTTGAGGAGGACATCGCTAGAGAGGAATGTAGGCTTGACTCACCTGCAGAGGGAGGAGGAGACAAAGTGAACCAAGAATGAGGGGAAGAAGGAGAAAATCAAGGCAAAGGTGAAGTTACACTGCCGAAGGATCCCCTTACCAAGGATGAAACATCAAAGAAAAGTAAGGTTTCTCCACAGAAACCCTTAGCAAGAAAGAAAACCCGTGCCAATAAACCCTAGTCAAATAATTTGCTCACAGTGGACGATGTCGATCTCATCATCGTAGCCATGGAAGATGCTTCAGATTATATCTTACAAATATATGCAGTGAAGCAGGAAACGTTGTATGAAATAATCGAGAAAGATTTGAAAGAGATACAACAAGCCATCCATTCAAGTCGCACAATACCTACTACGCCTTCTTCATCCAATATTGCAGAATTGGGGGATGAGCCTGCCCAATTACAAAGGCTAGCAGATGCAAAAGAGGCTCAACTTCATCGAGTCCAAGAAGAAAAGGAGCAGGCTACAGAAGCCTTGAAGTAAGAAAAGGAGGAGGTCTTATAGCAACTTTGAGTCATGCAGAAGGAGAAAAATGAAATTCGGGCAATGTTCGAGGAAGACAAAGAAAAGATACAACAAGAAAAAGATGAGTTGCTCGTAGAGAAGACTGCGGTCAAAGAGGTAGTAACTAAAGCACTTCACTCTATGTCGGGCTTGGCATAGGAGGAAGAAGAGTCAATTGAGATGCAAGTGGTGAAGCTCACTGAATCCATTCAGCAGCTTCAAGTAAGAGTAACAGAATTAGAGCTCCAAGGAGTGACAAACAATCCGCAAGAAGTGTGTGATCAGAGGGAAGAAATCACTAAGAGCGTAGTTGGGAGCATTAGAACCCTTGCCTTAGAATGTAAGA
>JASDQU010370874.1:29822-76506 GCA_032191745.1 Picea mariana
TTGTTATTTAGTTCTTGTTTAATTCTTGTTAATACCTTCATTGTTTTCTTTCTAACCTTTTGCATTACAGCTGTCATGACTAGAAGAGCCCAACTAGGCATGTAAGTGCTCACTTTTTGCTCACACATTGACAAAAAGAGCACGAACAGTTCCCCTGGAGAAGGGGTTCCTTCATTGGTCATTTCAAGAACTGGCACCATATAAAACAAATCCAACCAAGAGTCTGTTAGGGAAAACAAACAACACACTCTAAAAATCTAGGAAGCAAGCAAACAAACAAAACTTTCTCATAATGAGCACACTAATTGTTGATGAAATCCAACATCGCAGGAACAAAGTAATAATGAGCTAAGATAGAGTGGGTGTAAAAGTTACGTTGATGATCTGCTTAACGGACTTACACCCTGGTGCAAGCTCCCACACAATCATGGGTATACCCTCCAAGGAGCCCGAGTGAGTTTGGCCAACGTCGATTCTAGGTACGGTGAAGACTTGCCCCTCCATAGCCACCTCGCGTAAAGAACCTAGAGAGATAGGCCACTAAGGTTACCAATTACTACAGTGATTCCTAGGGAAATAGTCGACAATCTGATCCACGCGCAAAGGCAGGGTATCTAGCCTGAAATCAACTCGAAAGGCTTCCACTCATAATTGTGGGTATACCTTCAAGTGACCCCCATAATACGCGCTATTTGTACACCAAAACCAACAAAGCAGGGTGAGTAACTCTGCTAGTCTTAATGCGACCTCGTGATTGACCCTTGTGTGAGAAGGGCTTCCCAGGACAAAATGTAGTAAGTGGATTTAACTCTCCCTATCACAAGATACTATGTTTGTTTGCAACTTTGGAAAGTTATCTTTCACACCTATTCCAAATCCCTATGACTAATCTAATGTAGGTTTTCTACCATAAAAGATAAAAATGTTTAATCAATTTTTATAAGTGCTTTATTTTATGGTTGTTGTTACTAAAAAGGAAAATGGCATGGACAATATGGTGTTTTGACTGACTCGAAAGTTATGTAAAGAGATGAAGATGCAATCTTTTCATTTTGATGAAAGCTATGCTATGAGAAGGAGAAAACATTTATCATTCCCATATGAACGATGTCCCAAAATTGATTAAACTCATCAATATCAAGATTCTCAAGAAACGAGA
The DNA here is from genome assembly GCA_032191745.1 of Picea mariana. NCBI lineage: Eukaryota > Viridiplantae > Streptophyta > Pinopsida > Pinales > Pinaceae > Picea > Picea mariana. The sequence continues at coordinate 30,982 of JASDQU010370874.1, forward strand.
AATATAAAGAAAGGATGCCCCCAATCTAATATAAAGCAAGAAATTAAATCTTTTTGTTTCAAAAATTTCACTAAAATCAATAATGAACTTTCTTAAAACAAAGAAACCCAAACTAAAAGTTTTCTTTTAAAGCGAACTATTCAAAAGAAATATGATCTTTCCCTAAACAATTATAAAGAAAACACGCGCTTTGTAATTGAAAGACACTGAAAGTAAGAGACTAATCCTTCAAAACCAAACAAAGAAAAGATGGATAAAAGAAACTCAAAGAATGTCAAGCAGGCTGTAAACATATCAATATAGACTCCAAAAGTTCAATCCAGCTGATCAAAGTAAAACTAGGCATCAAAAGATATCAAGTCCCAATCCAAAAAAGTCTACAAACAAGTTCATAGCCTAGCAGTAGAGTACAGTGCGAGAATTAAGTATTCTTGTGGGATAGACACTGGTAGGGTGCAAGAAGTTTGCACTGGATCTAACAGCAAGGTGCAAAAATCAATGGTTTTCACAGGCTATGGAGAGGTACAATGCAAGAATGTCTGTAATCAAAGAAAATTTTGAAAAAGGACAGGGAATATAAGTGAACTTATAGATCCAAAGAGTCTGGATGGATGTCCCACAGACTCAGAGACCAGAAAACAAGAAATCAAATCAAGGGAAACTAGACTAACTAGGAAACAATCCATTCCCTAGTGGAGTTGCCAATTTTGTTATGGGATGAATCGGTAGGTGCGGACACTAACTGATCTCCCTAGATCCACCTAGATCTAGAACAAAACACACCAAAACATGATGCTTTCCTTAAGTTTTAAATATTGAATTTACTAACTAAAGAGGGATAGATGAAATACCATTTAAACGTCACTTCCTCTCGCCATCGCCATCCTAGCTTTGTTCCAACACTCATACAATGATGATCCTGCAAACGAACGCAACCAACCAAAGTGATAGTAATAACATAAACTCAATATAAACCTATGTAAGTGATCAAGGAATCATACGATAAAACACAACAAGCTTTATAGGAAAGAATTATATTACTGTATCATATTAAATGTGAAAGAGAGATTACAGCCATGGCATTGATGTCATAAGGTCCCTTCCAACTGTCCTTCATTCCCCACACACTTCCACTCCAATAATTCTGAGAGCATAGGTCTGATAATATTCACAATCTATCTTGACAAAATGGCTCATCTAGCCAAGCTAACAATCTCCAAAGCTCAATACAATCCAAGCTAATCCCAAAAGCTACAAAGCTAAAAGATAATCTCATCCAAGACAAATTTGTCCATGAGAGATCCTCTCCTTTTATAAGCTGAAGAGGATAAGTTGAGGATGTTAGGATGATCCCACCAAATCATGAAAGCGAGTGAGATCTAAACCATTCAGATGCCACCTCACCATGGAATTTTCTCCTTCTAGAAGCATTGAGAAGATGCTCGTATTTCCCACATATGATCATTCTCACACCCTGCTTATAGAGAAACCTACAAACCTCTCGCAACCCAGCTATGGTGCAGCCTGCAAGAATCAGGCATTCTCGCACCCTGCCTATATAGAAACCTGTGAACATCCTCTTTAATAGGGTTTTTACAAAGGAAAATGCAACTTATTTTCTTAGGAAAAGTTCTTCTCCCTTCTTTCTTCAGGAACTCAGGCCACTGACCCCTCTGAAGGAAACATATAGGTTTACATCATTAATGGTCATAGGGATGACGAAAAAAATGTGTAATAGCTTGGCTTCTTGGCAGGAACATTTTGATTCCCCCAATGATCATAATACACCTCTGATATTCCTCTTCTGTGTTTGAATTATTTAGCTTGTCATCATATTCATTCAAATGGTCTACAAATCCACATGAATATTCATCTATCAACACCCCTTGCTAATCTGAACTCACTTCTGAGCTCTTGATATTTTCAGACAGTCTCATTCTAATTCCCTTGCCCACCTGGCATTCTAATTATCTGCTTGGCTGACAACTTATGAGATCCAATGATCTCATTGAATTGTCCACATGGCAATCTGAACTTTCATCACTTCCCCCCTAGCAGTATATGAGATCAATCTCTGACCTCTTCTCATTTCCCACCTGGAAAATTTAAAGTTCACTTCTTCCCTCCTGGAAGTTTATGAGATCTTCAACTGATCTCATATCATTTCCCACCTGACAATATGAATTTTCATCTCTTCCCTCTTGATAGTTTATGATACCTTTGAATGATCTCCCTTCATCATCACTGAGGGTTATTCCAACTTCTGGTTCACAGATGTAAACCACTTCCTCCTCTGTGTCATTGAGGTTTTCAATTTCCCTCAACCACCTCCTCAACTCTTGTTGTTTCCTTTTGGCCAACAACTTTTGAATAGGTCATTTTACCTTCCTGTTCAGAGGCCATTCCTACCTCCAGTGTACCTTTGCCTCCTATTTCATCTTCAATGCTAGCCTCTCCATCTTTTCCCTTATCTCAATGAGCTCCAGATCCATATCTGTCTTGCCTTTTTGTTTATGGTCCTTTCTCCGACCACGTTCATGGCCTTTAGTAGCCATTTTCACCTTCTTCTTTCCCTCCTGGAAAGTCTGTGGATTACTCTTCATTCGAGAGCATCTCCAACTTATCCTATAGCTCACCTGGTTGTCTGCTGACTATTGCAGACTTGAAACAATCCTTCACACAGAGTGTTAGTACTCTGTCTCCTCCTTCACCTATTGTCCTAGGAGCAATTAACTCTCTAATACTACTTGATGTAGTTAGACTATATCCTTTCACCATATCTCCTTTGTATGTTGTCTACAAACAAATAAATAGTCTTCCCCTCTATCTTCTTTTGCTTGAAATCTACAGACAAAAATCAGCTCTGATGCTACCTGGTACAACCCCCCTCCCCTCCTAGGGGTTTTGCGACCTCCCGGTCTAGGATATTTCAGCTTGTTGAGTCAGATCAACCCTTCAAGATCCTACTTGAACCCAAATTAAATTACACAGGTCCCCTTTCACTTCTAGTGTTGGTCCTGTGATACTTGTGACCTCTTTCTGTGCACTTCTGAAATGTCAAATTTCAGGCGCTAGATCTTTTTTCATTAGCCCCTTCCTACATATGGCCCTGGGATATGACCTCACGTAAATATGTGATTGCAGGTGTGGACTAGAGTGGTTTCAGACCAAACCACTTTTCTCCCTGTAATTCACCTCTAGTTACCATGTATCCCTTTCCCAATACCATGGTTTCAATTGCGGCCCGCTCTTAGATTTTTAACGTCCGAGCATGTTCTAGCACTGCAATCCAACTCGACCATCGATCTTCTAACCTAGATAATGTTTCATGATAAAAAATTGAGATCTGTTCTCTTTTCCTACCTTCTCTCCTCCTTTCACGCATGGTCTCAGGTCTCCATGATCTGTCGACACATACCCCCCTTTCAAATCAACAACTACGGTTGATTCACCTTTCAAGATTTGGGAGTTTCATCTTTCAACTCTCTACTTCCTCTACATGACAATCTTCTGAAGTGGAAGATCTACTAACACCTGTCACTTTCAATCAATGGTCATGATGGATTTCTCCTTTCATCCTTCGGGAGTTTCAACTCTCAACTCCTGCTTCCTCCTTATGACAATCTTCTGAAGTGGAATATCTACTGACACCTGTCCTTCGCAAGCGGATGACTCAGATGAACTTTGGCTCTCCAACCTTCAGAATTTCTTGTTCAACACCTCCTCTTTCTTTCGGAGTGATTTCTCTGAAATGGCAGATCTTTTGCCACGTGTCCTCTCCAAATCAATGGCCCTAGTCTTGTTTAGAACTTCGAAACCTTTCAACCGAGACCAAATCAATGGCCTTTGGCTCCATTCTTTATCAACTGTCAAGATTCTACTTCGATACTTCAGTGCTTTCACCCTATGCTTTCCTCTAGAGTGTTCCATACCCCGAGTTATAGATCTGGTGTCATGCACCACCTCAAATCAATGGCTCTCATCTACTTCGGGACTTAGGCCTTTGGAAGTCTCAACTTCTCCATGCTCTAGTTCTGTCAAAGTGCTTCACCTGGAGCACATGATCTATCGACATGTGCCTCACTCAAATTGACAGACCCCAGCTACTTCGTCTATTCGGGCTTCGACGATTTCAAACTCTCCTCCTTTGCGTTCTCCTAGAGTGCTTTCACCTAGAGTTCACAATCTATTGATGCATGGCCTTTTGGATCTGACGGTCTAGATTCACTTTGGATCTTCAAGCTTACTTCACCTGAAGACAACGGATTCTCACCACGTACCCTCTGGATCCGACAGTCCAGACTTCTCTTCGACTCTTCAAATCTACGAACCTTTGGCTCTTTTCTCTTTGGCTCTTTGGGATTTGACTCCTCGGCTCTTCGGCCCTTTGGTTCTCTAGCTCTTCAGCTCTTTGGGCTTCGGGAGCTTCAACTCCTCCGCACTCGTTCCTCCCGAAGTGATTTCACCTAGAGACTCTGATATGTTGACACATATCCTCTTGGCGATGAATGACCATAATCTATTTCGGATCTTCGGTGATTTCACCTTTTCCTTGACCACAAACTTCTGAAGTGCTCCCTCTCAAGATTTGTAAATCTTACGCCACTTGTCTCCATTGGTGATGGATAGTCCCTAATCACTTTGAAACTTCGGGACTTTGACAAGTCAGTTCTCTTTTGCACACAAGGGTTAAATCTCATTCACGTTACCTTGATCAGACGATTGTCGATCCTCCACACCCATATTCGATGGCTGGAACCTATTATTTCTTGGCGCTCTCCTTCGTCTCCATGGACGCTGATATAACGGTCCAAATTTCTTCCAACAATAGATCTGATGGTCGTTGTTTCTCCTACTCCTGAGCTTTCTATTTCTTCTGACTTGGAAGACTTTGTCAGTGTTCAAAAGCTTCGGCCCTTGAACTTTCTCTTGCGAACCTAAGTATCTTGGGTCTCGTCTTCACTTCTGAAAGCATTATCTCTTCTGATATTTTCAATTTTATCAGTCTCCTAAGGGTCGTGGCCCTTCTTCTCCCTTCAAAGGGTTCTTATGCCCTCCTGGAAACCTCTCCCTCAAAGCACTCCTTGTTGAGAATTTTCTATAGAGTTTTCAACAACTCTGTGAGTATCTTCCTATGATACTCTTATCCCTGAACTTGCCAAAGATTTCACTTTATGCACACTTGCACCTGCTCGATGCCTACCTGGCAGAGCTCTATAGAACTCTTCGTGAGTCTGTCTCTATGTGCTTCCTCTGCACAGTTTATCCTCTAAGGTATTCAACAACATTAAGGTTTTCCCAGAGTTGATATCACTCTGGTGTGCCCTCCTGGCATGTTCCTTTATAACTACACATAGTTCAGATGCGCACTCCTTGCATTGGCTACAGTACCTCCAATGTTCTGTTGTGCACTCCTTTCACAACCTAAATAATCTTTTTAAATAACGATATTATGAACTCAATCAAAGATAGAGAAGTCTATCTTCCTACTGTAAATGAAACCTATCATGCATCGACAACATACATTCATGAAACACACAAACACATGAACAATCATATGCAGGAAAAATTGTTGTTTTTTTCATTAATATAAAAATCTAATTACAATATTGCAGGATGGACTACAACAGAGTCTCAACTCTCTCAATCTCTCTCAAAGAATTATTCTACCTCCTATTTCTGAGCTTCCGAGCTTCTCAAGATATTCTCTCATAATATTCCTCCTAACTCTCAACTCTCATAATCAAATCTGATACCAATATCTCTTTACAAAAGAGGGCTCTCTGAGCTTATCCTCTATCACCTAACCTCATCTATTACATTGAAGTTTCATAAATGGCCATTTAATGTTAATTGAATCTAGATCCATCAACCTGTCAGCCATTAAAGGCGACCTTATATTTTGCCTGTACGAAGGCATGGCTTGGTCTTCACTCAACCTTACAACATAAATCCCTATAGGATTATATTTCAAATTTAAAAATGGGAGGGTCGGTGTCTCTCCCTTTCTCCAATGCGTGCCTATGTGTTGGCTTGCTGGCGCATCTGTTGATGTCGAAGGATGCTCCTGCATCACTTTTATAAAGAAGCATCCATAACTACTCAAGCACTGAGGAAAACACTTGTCTAAAGGGGAGGGACATGTTAAGCCCTAAATCGCAGAACATTACCCCTTAAATGGGGCAAATTACATTAGTATTATTATTTTATTTATGTAGGCTTGGGTCCATTAGTTGTAATTGTACCTCCTAGTCTCCTATTTATACCAAGGAGACCTTTCCATTTCGAATCATATTGTATTTGTGAATCCATATGATGTATAAGGAGGTTTCCCCCTCGAAGAGGTTTATTATCTAAATTTATCTCTTTGTCAAGGCATTGAGTACTTATTCTGAGGTTTTTGTGCTATTTTGATATTTGGTTCTTAAAAAATTATTGATGTAAAAGTTGTTGGCTTGAGAAGTTGAAGGTGCATGATCGGTGTTACCTGACACATTTATTATTGTTGTATTTGAAATATGGGTGCATGATCGGTTGTACCTGACACCCTGCATTTATAGTGCTTGTTCTTTGGAAAGCAAGCATGAACCATTAAGGAAAGTGAGCATGAATCATTAAGTTTTAAAATGGGAAAAGCAGGACAAATACTTCAAATTGGTAATCATGAAACTAACTACTAAAACAAGAACTCAATGATGCTTTGCAAGAAATAGATAGGTTACAAAAACAAAATCATTCCATGATGGGAAAAGTTGCAAAATTCAGATCACGAGATAATGAACTTTATCATGAATTTGTTAGTTTTGCTACACAACGCATCGAGGCATTAGAAGAAAAGTTGAAATCACTAGATCAATATGTAGAGGATATTTTGAAAATTCAAGATCAAAAGGACAAATTGATAGAATCAATGCATCAATATTTATTGGCAAAGGAAAATGTGTTGTTAGCACTCGAAAGTCAAGTAAAACAATTAAAACAAGAGAAAGTGAAGTGTGATGTTGTTAGGGTCAGAATTCACTCCTAGATTGCAGCAGGAGTAGAGCCCGATGCCCATCAGTTTTATATGTCACAATTTTATAAAAAGGGGTGATCGACAGAGGATGAACTCGAGACAATATAGCTTAACTTAGAACTCTGGACTAGGCTATGCATCAATATGTGAGGTATTAATTCAAATTCAGACAGTAATTTGAGTTTAGGGTGAGTAGGAGGAAGACTTCTCTGAGAAAGCACAAAGGTTTGTTGTGAGCATCAAGCTTCCAACAACCTGACAAGGAAGAAAATGAATGCAGGAACTTCTTGCATTCGAATCACAAGAACATTAAAAGAAATCACAATAGAATTACCATACAACATTTATATAATATTGTCACATTGCCTCATATTAATCAGTCAATATGAACTCTTTCAACATTGGATGGAAACTAGATGAGATAAGTAAGCTGACTATGATTAAACCAAAAGTATCACATATCTATACATAACCAGGGAAATCAGTGCTTCCTTAAAACTTTACAATAGGGAGCTCAGCTCTACCAACGATCTTTACAAAATATGAAAACTGAGTATATATACTCAGAGCAATTCGCCTATAACAGCAGGAGGGTAGCTGAGCCATTAAAGACCCAACTAGCATGTGCAATCTCTTCTAATCAGATGAGGACATTAGATCGACGTGGATCTCAGGAAATCTCTTGACAAAGTGACCTTGGGAAGACTGCCTGCTAGAGCCTCCATGCCTTACATTTAAGGAGTGAGGTGAGGTTTCAACCACCTCCTCCTACCTTCATTTATTTCTTGTAGGAATCCAGATTGAGGCCGAGTTAAATCGGTGCCTAGAGGATGTGACGACCCCTTCTGTAGCTAAACCCAACTCTATGGTCCTACTTCATAAGACCCTGGGGCTATGACCATGCGTCTATGTTTGGAAGGCTTTGATCTATCCATGATTGATGGTCCTGATTGTTTTGGGACTCTCGCACCAGGGATTCACGATGCACCTCCTTTCCTTTTCCCTGGTGCCCAAACTTGCGAAATGGCCACTTTAGAATTCAACGATTGGATGGATTTTAAAAATGACAGCCATGATATATTAGAATCGATGGACACAATGATCCCTTGAAGGCCCAAATTCATTGGCCCTATCCTCCATATGACTAGGTGCTAGGACCGTGGGCCCAACCCCTAGGGGCTTTCACCATTTTGAGTATCGACGGTTGGAGGGAGCTAACCCTTGTTTTTCAAAGTCTCGACAGCCGAAACAATGACCGAACCTAATCGCATGCCACATAGCCCCGAGGTCGGATGACCTAGATCTTCTTTGATGTGGGAACCCCACCTAGTGTGGATCTTTTGCCACGCATCCTTCAAACTGGATGGCCATGATTGCTTTGGCGCTTTCACTTAGACTCTCCCAAAGCACCCCTTTTATAGCTCAAACTTGCACCACGTGTCCCTCAGATGGATGGCTAAGATATTTCCTTGATTGACGGTCCTGATTGTTTCGGGGTTTCATGCACCGAGGATACATGATGTATCATGTCTTCATTCTCCTGTTTGCTTAATCTGTGAAACCATGTATTTTCTCCATGCATCCCTTGGATGGATGGTTCAGATCACATCAACGCTCTCACTTTCATAATCCCTAAAGCCTCCTGTCCCCCTTCTTAGGCCCCACCTTTCCACAGATCTTTAGGCCATGAACGTGGGCCAGGCTCCCGGGGCTAACGCATTTCACATTTTGGGGTTTTGAAACCCAAGGGAGAACACTGTCCTCCCAACTTGCAATACTTGAAAAGTTGACTCCCGAAACGCTGACTAGATGACACCTGTCTCTGTGGGATCAGACGACCCAGATTATTCTCGTGACTTTGGCCATAAGGGATGAGCACGGGCGCTAATCCTCGTGAAACTCTGTGGCTCTGACTTTCCTGATGACCATTGATCTTCTCCATCGATGGATCTTCGCCGTTGAAAACAAAAATTCCCGCTCGCTTGATTTTAAGCCCAAAATGGACTTCTTCTATGTGTTGCGCTTGGCGCTCATGACTGTGGCCTTTGAATAAAATGCATTTGATGGGTTTTTAAACCCCATTTCTTCGCATTTTACACCAAGGGCCCGAAATTAGAGAGAAACACCCCCCTTGCAAGAATTGGCGCTAACAGATGCAATTTGTGATACAAGTGAACTAACTTAGAATTTTGATAGTTCTTGTGATACAAGTGACCTGATTTAGAAGATTGATAGTTCTTGTCATACATTTTTTTTTGGTTGATGATAATAATGGTGATGTATATATGTCTCTCTCTTATTCTGAGGCTCAAAATGATGATGCTCCAAATAATGATCCTAATGATATTTCTAAAGATGTATATTTTATTGAAGATGATGGGATAGGTTTCTTTGAAAATCACAAAAAGGGAATATGTTCAAAATTTATGAATAAAATGGGTTTTGAAGGCAAAGGTTTAGGAAAGAATAGTCAAGGTATTCAGAATCCCATACAAGTATGTGTAAGACCAAGAACTAAAGACCTTGGTTATGAAGGGAAAAAAATAAATGAAACTATCAAATTTATGAAAGAGGAAACAATGAAAACATGTAGCAACAGTAGCAGTGAACCAAAAGGAGCAGACGCAACAAAAAATCAAGTGCAAAAGAAGGAACAATGTTGTAGTCGTTGTGAAAGAACATGGCATGTAAAATAAAAATGTTGGAAATTATATCTCCATGGTATTTTTGGTCTTACAAATCATGATCATCACAAGTGTTGGAAGTGAGAAATACCAAACCCTCACATATATATCCGATGAGGTTGGGTAGATGTCTCTGAATGGAAAAATGTTGTTTTTATGTTTAAAGGATTTTACAGGGTCAAGTCTTCAAATGTACAACAAAGTTCATGAATTAGTTGGGCCTCCAAAGGTTAGTTGTCATTAAAGTAAAGTTGAACATGTTTAGGAAGAGTTGTTATTTTATTGAGTCATTTCCTTGAGTCAAATGAATCATGAGTATTTTTGTAATGGTTCATGGTAACCCAAAAACCACTTTGTAATGATAGATGAAGGTTTTTGGTTAGATGAAACCACTTCGAATTCGTAATGATCGGTTCGTGGAGAGATGAAACCACTTCGAATTCGTAATGGTTAATGGTAATTTGAGGAAACCCAAGGTATTATGTAATGGTTGAAGGGTAACCCATATAAAACCCATAGGAAGGTCAAGGGTATTCTAAAGAAATCCTTGATATGAATATGATGTAGTTCAGATGATTGACTCAAGATCCAAAATTATCAAATAAATATGCATGTCATATTGATACAAGAAGACAATGACAACTAAATAAATAGATGTAGATGAACAAGACAAAATATGATGAAGACAACTCAAGACATCCATATTGTATCATAAGTATTCATTAAGGGGAAGTATGAAGGAATAATTCATACTTATAATATGATGAGATTATTATTAATATAAGTAGACTTACTCTAGAAGTCTATGTATGATCAAATATGAGGACAATGAGAGAATTTAGGGATGGAGATCATATAGATATCTATGGATATATTCATGGAGAAATTATGGATATTGTTATGATATATTGGAAATATTGTTATGAGCACCTCAATGATATATTGCGAGACCTAATGTATTGTATTGATGTAAGAGAGTGATGTATTATTATTTGTACATTAACACAATGTGATCTTTTAGTATATTTGTTGTTCTTATATGCAAGGTTCTGTGTATAATTTTTGTTTTATGTTGCTCATAATACCAACACCAATTGTACAAAAAGACAATAAATACCTTCCAATTATACAACAATACAATAAGTGCCTTCCAAGTACACCACAAGACCAAACGTTCCTTCCAAAACTTGCCTTCCAATTATACAACTAGACAAGAAATGCCATCCGAGTACACCAAAATACCAAGAGAGACATCCAAAACTTTCCTTGTAATTATGCAACAAGACAAGAAATTCCTTCTAATTATACAACAAGACAAGAAATTCCTTCCATGTACACCAAAAGAACAAAGTTTCCTTCCAAAACTTTCCTTCCAATGATACAACAAGAAAGGAAATTCATTTCAATTACACCACAAGACCAAAATTTCCTTCCAATTATACAACAATACAAGAAATGCCTTCCAAGTACATGAAAATATCAAGGGTGCCTTCCAAAACTTTCCTTCCAATTATACAACAAGACAAGAAATGTCTTTCAAGTACACCACAAGACCAATAGTGTCTTCCAGTTATACAACAAGAAAGAAATGCCTTCTAATTATACAAGACAAGAAATGCCTTCCAAGCATACCAAAATACCAAGAGTGCCTTCCAAAAATTTCCTTCCAATTATGCAACAAGATAAGAAATTCCTTCCAAGTATACAAAAAGACAAGAAATTTCTTCCAAGTACACCAAAATACCAAGGGTTCCTTCAAAAACTTGACTTTCATTTATACAACAAGACATAATTTTCCTTCCAAATACACAAAAAGAAAAAAGTTTGCTTTCTACTGACAATTGTATTCCAATTACACAAATTTATCTACCAATTAGACAACAAGACAAAAGTTTGCTTTCCAATGACACTAAAAAATAAAAAACTTGTTTGATGTTGTTTCTGCATGCATATGTCATGATGGTGTCATGTTTTTGGGAGATAAATAGGATTAGAATTGTGTCTGCCTCATATCCATGTCCAACATGAGTACGCATGAATTCTTGTTGGACAAGGATATGAGGTAGGAAAAATACCCGACCCCATTTATTTATGCTCACAAGATCATGTGCGTGCTCTTAATGCAATGGATAGACCATTTATTGTATGGTACCAATAACATTATGAATCAAGGTGTAGAGGGGGTTGGGGACAACTAGGACCTAGGGGATTAGGATTGAAAGTGCTTTGATTCATATGGAAATGGTTAGAGCAATAGGATGGAAGTGTAGGGGTTGTGGGGCCCTTAACAAGAGGTATGGGCATAGGGAACTTAGGGCTCGGGTGTGGAAGGGGTTAAGGGTTAGGTATATGTGGGGGCCTAGGGTTAGATAAATTTATGGCCAAAGTGGAGACGGGTTCTTATGCATAGATGTTAGATTTTCTTAAATTTTTAGTAGCAATAGATTTAGGAGAGTATTTTGATCTTCCTTTAACATTCTACAACCATATACTGAAAATGAAGGTAGGATATGGAAGCATATAAATAAGCACAATACGACAAAAGTAGTTTTCCTGGTAAAACCCCAAACTCAGGGAAAACCCCAGCCAACTTTTCTTAGAGAGAATTTTTTTGATAACACAATACAACGATGAACAAGATCTATTCACAAGAGAAAAAAAATCAATGAAGAAACCATGATAAAAAGTACATATCTCTTCTTCTTGTCAAACCATAGTGAGGGTAGACAACTGAACAACACTAAACAAAGATAATGCATCACCAAAAAAAATTCTAAGATGCTTCTTGAAGAATTCACTGGAACTGGTACTAGACTTGTGTATTGGTCGAGGAGTTGAGTGAATGTGTGTCAAATGGAAAAGTGTCTCCCTTTATTTATATCATACAAGTCACTTTACTGTGGTCGACCTCTCTTCTATGGTATTCTTCAATTATTCAATGGTCTTCCTTTGACTTCATTGAATCTTCCTCTCTAAGAAAATTTGTCCAGGAGGGAATACCTCCCGCTACTACAAAACATCAACACTCCCTCTTAGCAAGGGAGGTATTCTTCCATGATGTTCTCCTCTAGTAATCTTAATCACACCCATCCACTTCACATGGAATGGGTAATACAACCACCATAGTCTCAAGACTAAGATGCAAGTACCTATGATGTTTCTCCTCTTCTAGTAGTCCCAATCACACCCATCCACTTCACATGGTATGGTCAAGACTACCACCATAGCCTCATTCACAACTAGCCTCTTCACATGGCTTATGGAATCCTATGCCATGGTCCCAATCACACCTATCCACTTCACATGGTGTAGGCAAGACCACACTATAAGTCATAATCACACCTAGCCACTTCACATGGCTTAGACAAGACTTGTACCAAGATACTCATTACTCTCTTGGTCACTTCACATGATTGATTTAGGAAACCCTTGGCGAGAGGGAGAGTATCTTCCTATTTTAGGAGAAACATCACAACTCCCTCTCAATGAGGGTGGACATCTTCATCACACCAAGCTTATCTCTAAAGTAATCATACTTTACTTTAGATAGAGTCTTGGTGAGAAGTTTTTCTATCTGCTCATCTTTGGATATGTACTAGAGTTATACTTCTCCTTTCTAAACCATGTATCGAATGGGAAATGGTATTTGATATCTATATGATTTTACTTTTCATGAAATACTGGATTCTATGAAATCTTTTGATGCAACCCCCCTACTCCCTCATAGGGTTGCGCGACCTCCCAGTCAATGGATCTTCGATTATCGAGTTTAAAGACTCTCTGGAACCTTGAAGCCCCCCCTTTGTATCTAAACAGAGCCCCCCCTTAGCTTCCTGGTGCAGGTTTTACAAAAACCCGTGACCTTCCCTTTCACTCTGTCGTGAAAACTCAGAGTGTTAGCGTTAGCCCCCTTTTGGATAATCCCTCTCTTGATATGACCTAGGGATATGACTATGTGATTATGGGCGTGATCAAAAGTGGTTTGGAGTCAAACTGTTTTTGGCTCCACAATGCTCCTACGACCTTCATGTGTCCCCTTGGCGAAACCACAGTTCAAATTGTGGCCCTCCTTTGATTCCTTAACCTCCTCACAACTTTTGTCCCTGTAATGACATGGGATCGTCAATATCGTGTTCTTGACTATAGCGTCCAAATAAACGCTTCAAATATATGCCCTTCTTATCTATAAACCATATCTAATTCCTCTGAATCAATGGTCGAGGCTCTCTTTGCAATTCCAGACACCAGGAGTTTGAAATATCAAACTCAAATTCTTTCTATACTTCACTCCTCCGGAGTTGGCGATCCACGGACACTTGTCCCATAAATCAACAACCCTTCCTTCACCAGGGTGTTTGACCTTTAAACCTAGATCAACGGTCCAACAACCCCTTCTCGATTGATGGTCAAGATTTCCTTCGAGGCTTCGGACTTATAATATTTCAAATCTCAAACCTCTTTCTTCCAATGTCTTTTACCCGAAGTCTAAGATCCACTGACGTGTGTCCTCCTGATCCAATGATTGAGGGTTACTTCAGGAGTTTACCCCGAGTTAACAGATTTGCGCCATGTCTACTCTGAATCCAACGGTCCAGATCTTATTCTGAGACTTCGGGTCTTTGGGCTCCGATGATCTCAATTCTCAAACTGAAAACCCACTTTGTATTTTCCCCAGAGTATGAGATCTGTTGACAAGTGTGTCCTCCCAGATCAATGACTCATGACTCTTCGACTTTCCATGCTTCGCGTGTATCAATTTTCAACTTCCTCCTTCCTCCAGATTTTTTGAGATGCTGACACATACCCTCCTAGCTTCATCGGTCCTAATATTCTCCGGCTCTCTACGCTCTGGGATTTTCAAGTATCAAACTTGAATCTTTATGCGCTCGCGATATTTAACGGCTCATGCTTGATCATTTGAATGATCGTGATTCCACCTCAGCATTCCGAGACTCCAGACTTTGAGAATCTCAAGTTTCAAACTATTCTCCCTCCTGAGCCTACATCAACAAACAACTGTGATTCCTCCTGGAGATTCGATGCTTGATCTTCGCTTCCATTGATCTGACGGCTCAGATCTATCCCATTGATCGGATGGTCAATATTCTATTATGGGGTTCTGGACTTCAGGAATCTCAAGCTTCAACTCCGATAACTTCTCTCTCCTCTGTATGTGAAGTGCTAAAACTCGTGCACCTCCTTATGATCTGACGATTGTCTATCTTCTTCCCTATGATCCAATGATCACGTTCATTCTTCCTCCTGAACTTATGATATCTCTCCGCCTTGGAAGATTTATCCGCTTTCAAAGATTCCAAACCTTTGTTGTCCCGATGAATCCACCTCTGGGATCTCGTCAACACTCGTGAAAAGTGTTATCTCTTCTAAGCTTCTATCCTTAAAAGGATTTCGATCTCCCATGCACACTTTGCGTTCTCAGGATTTTGAATAACTCAGTTCAAAGGATTTTCTTGAAAAGAAAATGCTTCTCACCCACCTGACATTCTTCTAAAATGGTTCTTCGAAGCTTGTTGGCTTTTTGATGTTGTGCACACCTTTCACCTAGTCTGAGTTTCTATGATTCTCTCTGAACTTCTCTGAGTTAATCTAAGACTCAGTCTCCTTGCGTTCAAGATGCACACCTTACATACAAGTATCAGAAGAGAAACGATTGAAAATCAACCAGCTTCATCATGAACTCATATAGTTAATATCTCGAAAAATCATACATGAACAAACTGTAATAAATCATACACACATAATGAAATTCACTCAATCACACATGAAATGAACACAGTCCAAGGATTTGGGACAATTTTTGTCTGTTCTATTCATTCATGAAAAACAGAATACATAGTGTTTCTTCTACTCTACTATGCTCTACTGATCTCTCTATTCTGTCTATCTGTTACAATACAATACTGAAAAACTCTCTAAGGACTGGCTCCACGAGCTCTCTCGTCCTGTCTGAAATATATCATTTTAAATTCGAAGCTATTACCTACTCTGTCCTATTACAATAACTACTAGTTATTGCTAGATAAAGTCAACACTCCATATCTACAATTTATTACAGTCCTTCAAGACTTTACAAACAAGTTACATTTTTAAATGTTGTTTACAAAAATATCTCAAGAACCGATTAAATTCTGAGTTAAATGCTTGATTTGAAACTCTGCCATTGTTGAGATGTCATTCTTCTGCCTCCACACATTCATTGTTGACGTTGAAGGCGATGCTCCTGCATCATACTCCTCTGGTTAAAAAATTTCATGGACTCCTGTCCATGAGTTCCTGCACTATCTTTCCATGCTTCAAAATATCAGGTTTTGTGAACCAAATTGCATCTTCCATTGGATGATCTTTCCACTTCACTAAGTACTTAGGATATGTCTTCCTCCTGGTTTTCTTTCTATCCCTTTATTCAATAATTTTCTCCATCTGAGGTTTTTCTGCTGTGGGCAATTTCTCTTCCCACTGAATTTCTTTCTGATCATCTGATTCTCCTGCTTCATCTCTCCTATAAGGATATAGGTCTGCAACATTGAATATCGACAATATCCCAACATTGTCTGGAAACTCAATCTCATAAGCATTGGCTATGAATTTTCTGAGAATCCTGCATGGTCCTATCTTTTTCATCTTAAATTTGTTATACATTCCCCTTGGAAATCTCTCTTTTCTCAAATGAGCTAAGACTTCATCTCCAACTTCGAATTGAACTTCTCTCCTATTTTGATCAACTCTGCTCTTGTATTTCTGACTGTTGTCCTGTAGTTTCTCTCTCACTCTGTCATGGAGTTTCTACATTTTTGTTGCAAAATCCTCTGCTCTAACACTTCTAAACTCATATTGATCCAAATCTCTCAACTCTGTAATCCCTCTTGGCTATATACCATACACAATTTCAAATTCACTTTTTCTTGTGCTCCTGTTCACTGAATTGTTGAATGCAAGTTTTGCTTGTGCCATAATCTGATCCCATTGTCGACCTTGCTCAGTGACTAAACTTCTCAACGAGTTTTTGAGACTCATGTTTAATACTTTAGTCTGTCTATATGTCTGAGGGTGATATGTTGAACTAAAGGATAAGTTAGTCCCTAACCTCTTCCATAGAGTCCTCCAAAAGTGTCCTACAAATTTGGTGTCCCTGTCTGAAACTATGCTCCTCGGAAATCCATGTAGTCTTACTACTTCTCTGAAAAACAAATTGGCGATGTGTGTGGCGTTGCTTGTCTTCTGGCATGGTATGAAATGTGCCATTTTTAAGAATCTATCCACCACAACAAATATGGAATCGCTCCCTTTTTGAGTTTTGGGCAATCACAAAACAAAATCCATACTGATTGCATCCCACGGCCTTTCTGGAATTGGTAATGGCTGATAAAAACCAGTGTTTTGTTTTCTTCCTTTTGCATACTGACAAATTCTGCATTTTTTCACAAAAATGTTCACTTCTGCTCTCATGCTCAACCAATAATACAAATTTCTCAGCTGTGAAAATGTCTTATCGTGACCAAAGTGTCCAGCTAAACCTCCACTGTGTTTCTCTTTTAGCAGGTTGTCTCTCTTTCAGCTCATTTTCCTGAAGATGGATCCTAATTTGGATCCGAAACGTCGACAGTCTATTGACAACACTGTGGATTTTCTGATCAAAACCGAAAATCCCAACCACAACAATCTCACTCATCAGGTTGTCTCTCATTGAGAATTTCAGAATGCATAATTGGCTCCCTTTGAACAGTAATCCATCCTAGATCAAACATTCAGTCCATGGGCTTTTGTCTCCCAACAAAGGATTCTTGCATGCCTCATAAGGTTCTTTGAAATCTGCATCTTCTTTATACATCTCCTTGAGGTGTTCAAAACCCAAGGTCTCCACCTGGAATTCATGTACAATCAAACTCCTCCTGCTCAAAGTATCTGCGGTTTTGTTAGAAGTTCCAACAATGTGTTTAATAAAAAAAGTAAAATTATGCATAAATTCTACCCATTTTTCATGTTTCTGATTCAACTTTTCTTGCCTAGTAATAAAGAGCAAAGCAAGATTATCACTGTACAAGAAAAATTCTTTAGGAATTAGATAATGTCTCCATTTTTTCAAAGCTTGAATCACTGCATAAAATTCCTTTTCATACATGAAATAATTTTTCTTGGCATCATTCATTTTCTCACTGAAATAAGCAACTTGCCTATTGGCTTGACTCAACACTAATCCAATATCTAATCCACTTATGTTGCATCTCACCTGAAATGTTTTTCCAAAACCTAGTAAGACCAAAATTGGCTGCTCTGTGATTTTCTCCTTCAACACTTTGAAACTTTTTTCAGCTTCCTTTGTCCAACTAAAGGACTTGTGTTTCTTCTTCATAGTGTCCAACATGGGTGTGCATATGCCACTGAAATTTCTGATGAATTTTCTATAAAAACTCGCTAACCCATGAAAAATTCTGACCTCAAATATGTTTCTCGGCAACGACCATTCTCTGATCGCTCTCACTTTTTATGGGTCCATCTTCAATTCATTTGAAGAGATTACGAAACCCAAATATATGAGATCCTTCTTCATAAAAGAACTCTTCTTCAGATTTATCATAAATTTCTCTTACTGCAACCTTTCCATCACTGATGTCAACTATCTTAAGTGTTCTTCCTTTTTCTTGCTAAAGATTAGTATGTCATCCAAATATACTATGAAAAATTTGCCTATGAAGTCTTTCAACACTTCATTCATTAACCTCATAAATGTGCTTGGTGCATTTGTCAACCCAAATAGCATGACCAACCATTCAAACAATCGTTCATTTCTCTTGAATGTTGTTTTCCAGTCATCTCCCTCTCTCATCCTTGTTTGATGATATCCTCTCTTCAAGTCTATCTTGGAAAAATATCTTGCTCCACTCAAACAATCCATCAAATCATCCATCCTTGGTAAATGGAATCTGTATCTAATGGTTATCTTGTTGATGGCTTGGGAATCTATGCACATCCTCCATCCTCCATCTTTCTTTGGACTTAATACAGTCGATACTGCACATGAGCTTAGGATTTCCCTGACTAACCCTTTATCCAATAACTCCTGGACTTGATTTTTGACTTCCTCATTCTCTCTAGGTGTCAACCTATAAGCTTCTTTGTTTGGTAAACTAGCTCCTGGAATAAGGTCAATATGATGGCTTATAATCCTAATGAGTGGCAATGACTGTGGTAACTCATCCACGACTATATCAACAAAGTTTTCTAATAGTTCTTGGATTTCTATAGGCAAGTCTTCTACAAAAGTATTCGTAAGGATAACTCTAGGCTTCCTCACTACAAAAAACTCATTTCTTTCTCCTTCTTGACTTGATTCAAGAGCTCCTTCCCACTCATGAGAAGTATTCTTGAACTAGCTTCTCTCTTTTTCTCTTTGTCTTCTATTGGTAACAACATATGTGTTCTACCATTCTTTTCTAGGGTATAGGTATTCTTCCTTCCATCATGAATAACCTTTTGGTCATACTGCCATGGCCCCCCCAATAAAATATGACAGGCATCCATAGGAATTACATCACACAATATTTCATCTTTGTAACCTCCTATCTTAAATTCAACTTGGCATTGTTGACTTACCATTGCTTGATGTCCTTTCTGCAACCACGATACTTTGTATGGTTTTAGATGTGCAGTTGTCGTCAACTCCAATTTATCCACCATATCTATGGATACTATATTGTCAGTGCTCCCACTGTCTATGATCACCTTGCAAACTCTGTCTTTCGACTTGCAAGCAGTTCTGAACAGGATTGTTCGTTGAACTGGTTCCTTTGGTTCCTTTTCTGGTTTAAGAAGAATCTTCCTCATCATGAGGCTTCTTCCTTCTTATGTTTCTTCTGCTTCCACATTCTTATGTGCTTCAACAATGTGTGCTTCTCTTCCTTCTCTCTTTCTGTCGGGACATTCCCAAGAGTTATGTCCTTATTTTCCATAGGTATAACATTTAACCACGCCTCCTCTGGATCTTCCTCTTCCTCTACCTATGGAAAAAGAACTTCTTCCTCCATGTTGTCCTTCGTTAGAACTTCCACCCTTCTCATGGTGACTATGTTGTTTTCCATCTTTAGGCTTCGACTTCAGTAACTTCTCTCTACTGGTTCCCTTGCCTCTACTTGAATTTCCTCTTCTGCTTCATTGGCTTTGCTTCCTGGCCAATTTTTCTTCATCTTTCAAGGTTGCTTGATAGGCATCCTCGACTTTACTGACAAACATCATGTTGATCTCTTCTTGTATTTCATATCTCAACCCATTGATATATATGGTTGTCTTCTCATCTTCATTCTCTTTTTGTCCAACTCTAATGTTCAGTCAGTAAAATTCTTCATTGTACTCCTTCAGTGATAAACCCCTCTGTTTCAGGTTCTGCAATCTTCTATAAAGATTGATTTGGTAATCCTTCGGGATAAATTTGGCCCTCAAATTGGCTACCATCCTATCCCAGGTTTTAATTTTCTTCTTACCATTTCTCCTATGTTTGGTTTGCAGTTCATCCCACCATAATGTTGCATGACCTTTCAGTCTTGTCACTTAATGCTTCACCATCTTGTCTTCTTCGATATCTTTTTAATCGAAGTATTTGTCCATAGCACGTACCCAATCTAACAATTATTTAACTTCCAAATTTACTGCGTACATAGGTACCCATATCCTTGCTCTAGATCCTATATTTGAAACAACTTTTATTGAGCGATCTTGTGCAACATCCTCTGCTACATTTTCTTCACCCTCTACTTCTTCTTCGCTCTCATCTTCACTGATATCGCCAATGTCTGGTGCACTTCTTTGTGTTGTCTCCATGGCATCCAATCTCATTTGGAGTCACCTCATTTCTTCTTCCATTTTTGCATTCGCTATGTGCCTTCTGGGTGGCATGATTTTCACTGCATCACCTACAAATAGGAATCAAATTCTTGGTACCATGATTGATACAAACTTCCCTCCTTTCTCCTTTTGTCTTCTCTCTGCAAACAAACTCAAAATCAGCTCTGATACCACCTGATGCAGCCCCCCTACTCCCCCGTAGGGATGCGTGACCTAATAGTCAATGGATCTTCGATTCTTGAGTCGAAAGACTCTCTGGAACCTTGAAGGTCCCCTTCTGTATCTAAACACAGGCCCCCCTCAGCTTCCTGGTGTAGGTTTTACAACAACCTGTGACCTTCCCTTTCACTTTTTTGTGAAAACTTAGAGTGTTAGTGTTAGCCCCCTTTTGGATAAGCCCTCTCTTGATATGACCTGGGTCTATGACCACGTGATTGCAGGCATTATCACAAGAAGTTTGGAGTCAAACTGCTTTTGGGTCTACAATGCTCCTACAACCTCCATGCATCCCCTTGGTGAAACCATGGCTCAAGTTGTGGCCCACCTTCGATTCCTTAACCTCCTAGCAACTTTTGTCCCCGCAATGACATGGGATCGTCGATCTCATGATATTGACGATAGCATCCAAATCAATGCTTCAAATATTTTCCCTTATTATCTATGGACCAGATCTACTTCCTCTGAATCAACGGTCGAGGCTCTCTTCACAATTCCGGACTCTGGGAGTTTGAAATCTCAAACTCAGCGTCCTTCCATAATTCACTCCTCCAGATTTGGTGATCTATATACACATGTCCCATAAATCAATGACCCTGCCTTCACCTAGGTGTTTGACCTTTCAACCTAGATCAATGGTCCAATAGCCCCTTCTCGTTCGACGGTCGAGATTTCCTCCAGGGCTCCAGACTTCTAAGATTTCAAATCTGAAACCTCTTTCTTCCAATGTCTTTTACCTGGAGTCTAATATCCATTGACACATGTCCTCGTGATCCAACGATCGAGGGTTACTTCAGGATTTAACCTGGAGTTAATAGATTTTCTCCACGTCTACTCTGAATCCAACGGTCTAGATTTTATTTAAGGAATTCGGGTCTTCGGGCTCCGAAGATCTCAATTCTCAAACGGAAAACCCACTTTGGATTTTCCCCAGAGTATGAGATCTGTTGATAAGTGTCTCCTCCCATACCAACGACTCATGGCTCTTCAGCTTTCTGTGCTTCATGTGTTTCAAGTTTCAACTTTCACCTTCCTCCAGATCTTCCGAGTCACTGACACATACCCTCCTGGCTTCAACGGTCCTAATATTCTCTTACTCTCTAGTTGTTGTCCCTTAACTAGGTTATGTGGAAACGTTGGTCATGTTGGACAGATTTTGAGACTTCGACAGGTTGGTCGAAGGTGGATCACAATTCGAAGCAGAGATTGCGGGATCTCTGCCCCTTGTTTAGGGATTTTTGGGTTTTGAGTTTATGTAACGAGTATGGGGATGTTGGCCCATGAGTTTACCCATGTTTAGGCCCATTTTGTAATGTATAAATAGGAAGCTAGGTGATGTAAGAAAGAGAGGTCAGTGACTAGTTAGTTGTAAGCTGATGAGATAACTGCAAGTGATAGTTGTAAATGCTTTGTGCATAGTGTGTTGAGAACTTGCAGAGATAAGTGCAAGTAATTGTAAGAAGGGATTTGTGCTATAACCTAGCTCGGGGAAGGAGGATCTGGTGAAGTGTGCACATCTATCCTATCCTATGCAGAGCAGGATTTTGTGGCTCTGTGCATGTAGATGATTGACATAAGACAATAAAGAGAAGAAGAGTTGGTTGACGTAGCCCCAGGCCGGGGGTGAACCACATATATCATGTGTTATGGTTTCTTTGTGCATTATGGTTGTGATATTGTTCATATGATTTATGCTTTGTGCTTACCTTCATGAATGTTTAGATACATTTGATATAATAGCTTAGTGCTTAGCCATGTGAATGAATGCTAGATCTGATTTATCTCTATATGCTAAGTGGTTGAATGTGTGAGATCTTGGTGAATACTGTGTAGCTCTGTAATTATGGTTTTATTTGCACTGTGAATAAGGGTTAAGTACTAATGAATGGTAACTGCTAAGTGCTTTGCTAGGGTACTGTAATCATAGATCTGTGTCCCAGCTAGGTTGCAGAAACTTGAGTTCTGCAACCACCCCTGCCTCTACCCTGGGTGAGACTTCATCTACTTCACAGGTGTTGCCGAAAGGGCCGGTAGTTAGGGTTTTTTTGGTGCATTGTTGAAGCATTGAAACCTACATCTGCCCCTGTGCCAAAAAATGGTTCCATTTTTGGGACCTGAAACTGTGATTGTTGGGAACTGAGGAAAAGAAAAAGATATGTGCGTAGATCTATTTCCCTAGTGTGCAGTATTCCACTTGACTTGCGAAGCACTGTACTAAGAAAGGAATCATATATGAAGAAAAGAGGTAAGATCTTAAAGCTTTGTACTCTAATAAAGGTAAGAACAATGAATTTTTTTTATTGAAAAGGTAAGATCTGAAAGTGTTTTTCTCTGATAAAGGTAAGATAAGTGGAAATGTTTGTTTAGAAAGTATGGATCTAGGTATGTTTGATAAATTTTGTCCTAGTCTGAAAACTAGGGCATAGATAGAAGAAAGAATATTTGATATGAGTAGATCTGATAGAAATAATGAAAGATATGTTATTCCTATGCATAGAAAGAATGTTTGGACTAACAAATGGATGCAGGATCCTAGGAAGAATATTTTGCAGGTTAGCTACTGTGATCCTAGTGTGCAGTACAAAAAAGGTTGGGGATAATTTAAGAGAAAGAGAGGATTAACTCTTTGTTACAGTTGTAGAAGACTGGGACATCTTGCTAAGGAATTCCCTGGTAGAAGACCTAGTTGTCTTTGTTGTAAATCCATGGACCATGAAGTTCTGGATTGCCCTAGAATGATTGCTAAAGTTGAGAAGATTAATATGAGACAAGAAAACCTTGAGGAAGGCCAAGAAACTAAGAATATGGCAGAACCCCAGAAAGAATTAGAGATGGTATTACTACAGATCAAAGAAACCCCGAATGATCACAAAGATATAACCCTATCAAATATCTTAAAAGAGAAAAAGTGCATAGAAACAAGAATAGGAGACTTCAACATAGACTATGTTCTGGATGAGGAAACAAAGGTGAATATCATGACAAAAAGAACTTGGGGAAATTTTGGGGAATCCTGGTATGAGTCCGTCATTGGGAGGAATAGGATTATTTAGAGGAAAGATAATAACCCTATGTGGAAGACTTACCCAGACATCTATGAGTACTCATGGAACTTCGACAGAGGAAGAATTTGAGGTTTTTAAATTTACTAAGAATAATGCCCCATTTTTTGTGCTACTAGGAAAAACCTGGATTGAGAAAGATCAAAAGCAAAGAAAAGAAGAGGAAGCTCTGGAATAGAAAAAGAAAGAATTGAAAGATTTCATGACTAGGAGAATAGCGCACTTGATCAAAGAACTGGAGAACAGGTCAAAGTTGTTCAGAACCAGAGACTTGGATGTCGAAGTTGAAAGAACATAGGAAGACTTGAAGCATTTGTCTGTACAGGAGAGAAGAGAACCTACCCCAGACAAAGAAGAAGTATTTCCCTTGAACCCTAGGAAAGATCATCAACAGCGCGAAGGTACTATGCCAAGAGGAGATAAGAATTGGAATCAAAAGAGGAATACCGAGACACAGGTCACAGGGAAGAAGGCTAGAAAGCTCAGCAAGAAGAAAGTAAAGTTATATAACTTACAGGAAGTTCCAGAGAAGACTTTGCATAAGGAAGGTCTCCATAATTTGAACTTCGTCGAAATATCAAAGCAGCTCAAATTGGCACTTTGCCATGGCAGAGCGATATAACCGTTGGAAGGATTATGACCATTAGACCGATGCTCCAAAACGGTAGGAACAATAGTTATGATTAGAAATCTATCCATTGGACCATTGGGACTGTGCCATAACGAATGGAACTACATTGATTAATTCTTTTAAGCCCGTTGGAAGAAATCATTACGATGTTGCCTATTTATCCCGTTGCACGTTGTATCGAGAACACTTTTGCAAATAATGATTATTTGAGTTCACAGAGGAGGACCTAGAAGAAATAACTAAGGAATGGCCTGTAGATCTCCTTATCCCTGTTGACCCCATAGAACTGTCCGACCCCAAACTAATCGAAATCCCAGTGGTCATTCGTGAAGAGTATGATACACCTGGAACTAGCCGAAGGAAGAAGAAGGAAGAAATACAGGAACTAAGCAACGCATCAGAAGAAATTGCTTCAGAATCACCTAGAGGAGATGGTGATGATGAATTATATAAAGAATAAAACAATGGGGAGGAGGATCAGTAGAAGCAAGGTGAAGTAACACCGCCACATAATCCCCTTGATGACACATAGACGTCTAAGAAAAGAAAGGTTTTCCCCACAAAACCTACCTCGTGGAAGAAATCCAAAGCCATTAAACCACATATGGAGACTGTACTCACGATGGATGACATCGAACTAATCATCGCTTCTACCTTAGATACCTTAGAAGATCTTTTATAGTGCAATGACGCAAAAATGGAAACCATGTATGACAGAATTGAAGCAGAGTTGCGAGGGGTACAACAAGCCCTTGACTCCAGCCACACAGTATCCACTACGCCCCCACCATCACAATAAACAGACTTGGGATTTGAGCCTTCCCAACCCTGCACAATAGATGATGTGATCGAAGCTCACCTTCGACACATGTAGGAAGAAAAAGAACAGGCCATAGTGGCCCTAAAGCAAGCACAAGAGGAATTGATAGAGAAACGTTGAGTTGCGCAAAAGGAGAAATATGACCTCCAAGTGAAGTTCAAAGAGGAGAGAGTGTAGGTATGGAAAGATAAATAACAACTGCTCACGAAGCAGGCCGGAGTTAAAGAAGCAGTCAATAGTGTACTTCACTCTGTGACGGGCTTAGAACAAATGGAAGAAGACCCAGTAGAAAGTCAAGTGGAAAAACTTGATGAAGCCATTCAACAACTTCAATAGAGAATATCAGATCTAGAGCTACAAATAGTACAAAGCACTCTGTAGGATGTGCGAGACCAAAGAGAAGCCACTTCCTGGAGTGCAATTGAGAGAATCAAAGCATTAGCCCGGGAATGTAAACATCTTAGTAGTCGAAGTGCATAGAATTATAAGTGCCTTACCGAGGAACCTAAACTGAAGATACTGTAGTCACAACTCTAGGAAGAAAAGTAGTAAGCAACAACAGTACAAGCATAGTTGAATCTCCTATCAGTAGTTGAGAGAATGAAAAGGTCCCAGGAACAATGCACTACTCAGCAACAATTCCATGCCATACAGGGAAAAGTCATGGAAGTGACTCAGAGGCTCCAACCAGTGTAGGATGTAGCTTGCCTACTTTTTGAGGAGATTGAAGGACGAGGAAAAGAGATGGAACAAGTAGTCACTACAGTCGAACAATGCTTGGAAGCACCTATGAACGAGGCATATATTCAATAGTTTTTTGAGTAGGAGGCTATGGTGAAGCAGTAGGTTGAAGAATCTCTAGCCAAGATTGAGGCTTTTGAGGCAAAGCTACCCAGATCAGAGTGACTCGGGACAAGTCGCAGGTGAGTGTTGGGGACCTGTTGACCCTTGACTAGGTTTTGTGGAAATGTTGTTCATGTTGGACCAATTTTGAGACTTCGACAGGTTGGTTGAAGGCGGAGCGCAAGTCGAAGCGAAGATCATGGGATATCGACCCTTTGTTTAGGGATTTTTGGGTTTTGGGTTTATGTAACTTGTATGGGGATGTCAACCCATGGGATTACCCATGTTTAGGCTCATTTTGTAATGTATAAATAGGAAGCTAGGTGATGTAAGAAATAGAGGTCAGTGACTAGTCAGTTGTAAGGCAATGAGCTAAGTGCAAGTGATAGTTATAAATGCTTTGTGCACACTGTGTTGAGAACTTGCAGAGCTAAGTGCAAGCAATTGTAAGAAGGGATTTGTGGTATAACCTAGCTCGGGGAAGGAGGATCTAGCGAAGTGCGTGTAGATCTCCTATCCTATGCAGAGTAGGATTTTGTGGCTCTGTGAATGTAGATGATTGACAGAAGACAATACAGACAAGAAGAGTTGGTGGATGTAGCCCCAGGATGGGGGTTAACCACATATATCCTTTGTTATGGTTTCTTTGTGCATTAAGGTTGTGATATTGTTCATATGATTTATGCTTTGTGCTTACATTCATGAATGTTTAGATACATCTGATATAATAGCTTAGTGCTTAGTCATGTGAATGAATGCTAGATATGATTTATCTCTATATGCTAAGTGCTTGAATGTGTGAGATCTTGGTGAATACTGCACAGCTCTGTAATTAGGGTTTTATCTGCGCTGTGAATAAGGGTTAAGTACTAATTAATGGTAACTGCTAAGTGCTTTTATAGGGTACTGTAATCACAGATCTGTGTCCCAGCTAGGTTGCAGACACTTGAGTCCTGCAACCACCCCTGGCTCTACCTCAGGTGAGACTTCATCTACTTCGCAGGTGTTGCTGAAAGGGTCGGTAGTTAGGGTTTTTTTGGTGTGTTGTTGAAGCGTTGAAACCTGGGTCTGCCCCTATGCCAACACCGGCTCTCCGTGCTCCGGGAGTTTCAAGTCTCAAACTTGACTCTTTATGCGCTCGTGATATTTGACGGCTCTAGATTGATCAATCGAATGGTTGAGATTCCACCTCGACGTTCTGGGATTCCAGACTTCGAGAATCTCAAGTTTCAAACCGCTCTCCCTGTTGAGCTTACATCAACCAACAACTATGATTCCTCCTGGCGATTCAATGCTTGATCTTTGCTTCCAGTGATCTACAGGATCAGATCTATCCCACTGATCGGATGGTCAAGATTCTATTCCAGGGTTCTGGACTTCGAGAATCTCAAGCTTCAACTCCAATAACTTCTCTCTCCCCTGTAAACAAAGTGCTAAAACTCATGCACCTCCTTTTAAACCGATGCTTGTCCATCTTCATCCCTATGATCCAATGATCATGGTCATTCTTCCTCCTGAACTTCTGATATCTCTCTGCCTTGGAATATTTGTCCACTTTGAAAGGCTCCAAACCTTTGTTTTCCCGATGAATCTGCCTCTAGGATATCGTCAACACTCGTGAAAAGTGTTATCTCTTATGATCTCCTATCCTTAAAATGATTTCGATCTCCCACACACACCTTGCATTCTTTGGATTTCGAATAACTTAGTTCAAAGGATTTTCTTGAAAAGAAAATGTTTCTCACCCACCTGGCATTCTTCTGCGCTGGTTCTTCAAAGCTTGTTGGATTCTTGACATTGTGCACACCTTGCACCTGGTATGAGTTTCTCTAATTCTCTCTGAACTTCTCTAAGTCAATCCGAGACTTAGTCAATTCACTCCTTGCATTTGATATGCACACCTTGCATACAAGTATCAAAAGAGAAATGATTGAAACTCAACCAGCTTCATCACGAACTCATACAGTTAATCTCTCTAAAAATCATACATGAATGAACTGTAATAAATCATACACAAAGAATAACATTCACTCAATCACACATGAAATGAACACAGTCCAAGGATTTGGGACAATTTCTATCTGTTCTATTCATTCATTAAAAACAAAATACATAGTGTTTTTTCTACTCTACTCTGCTCTACTGATCTCTCTAATCTGTCTATCTGTTACAATACAATACTGAAAACTCTCTAAGGACCATCTCCACGATCTCTCTCGTCCTATCTGAAATCTATCATTTCAAATTCAAAGCTATTACCTACTCTTTCCTATTACAATAACTACTAGTTATTTCCAGATAGAGTCGACACTCCATATCTGCAATTTCTTACAGTCCTTCAAGACTTTACAAACAAGTTACATTTTAAAATATTGCTTACAAAAATATCTCAACAACTGATTAAATTCTAAGTTAAATGCTCGATTTGAAACTCTGTCATTGCTGAGATGTCATTTGTCTGCCTCCACATGTGCATTGTTGAATTTGAAGGTGATGCTCCTGCATCAGCTTTACATAACTTTAATTATCATGATATATCAAATTTGGCTCAAACTCTATATCAAATAACCCTACAAGAAACTTCTAAATCCACACTGCTTCACAGCTTGCAACATTGTCTACTATATATTCTACCTTTTTTGTACTAAGTGCCACTGACAATTTTTTTCTTCTCAATCATGAGATCATACCTGATCCCAAATTGAAGCAACATTATCAAGTGATTTTCATGTCCATTGCACTCCCCGCCCAGTTAGAGTCTATATAACCTTGAATATTTACTTCACCATCTAAGACCTATCTAAGTCCATATCCAACCATACCATGTAGGTACCTCAATACATGCTTTGTTTCTACCAAATGTACATGTCTAGGCTCAACCATGTACTGACTCAATCTGGTCACTGCAAAGCATATATTCATCTTGGTGTTAAGCAGGCACATCAAGGATCTGATCAATTGTCTGTACATCGTGGGATCAACCAAATCTAAATAATAATCACTCAATATATTTAGATTCATAAAAATAGGTGTGGTCATGGACTTGCAGTCCATCATCCTGAATCTCTACAGGATCTCAACTATATACTTTCCTTGGCTAAGGAAGATCTCACGTGGTCTCTACCACACCTCTAATCACAGGAAATAGTGCATCAAAACCAGATCCTCCATTTCAAACTCTTAAGTGAGCTCCCTTTTGCAGCCATCATTTCAGTGTTTCTTCAGCTCTGATAATTTCGTCGACAACCCTCCTTTACTACCTCATACTTGTGTAACTAGATGTATCAATGTGTACCTGCAATAGACTTTCCAAAATAGATATTCAATAATATTCAAATAGGTAGGTTAGGTGCTAATGGGAGAGCCTTTATCTCTTATTTATACTTCCATGTAGCTTCCTCAAGAGGTTACCTTCTAACCAACTTAACCCAACTTCCTTCTTTTAGGGCTAACCCAGTTCTAACCACTTTTCCACTCATAACTACCTTATCCACAAACAGTAAGTTCTCCACATCTAGTTACAACTAAATTTATTATTTAAATAATTTCTCTTGCAACCACTTTGACTTATCCATAAATAGTAAACTCACCACTTCTTGTTTCAACCACTTTATTATTTAAATAATTTATCATTGCAACCACCTTGACTACTTTATTATTTAAATAATTTATCTTTACTCACAACCTCTTATTGCAAGTAATTTATTTTTAAATATTTTCTTAATGCAACAACCATACCCATGATTAAATCCTAGTTACCATCAATTTGAATAATACACTTATTATAGGAGATTCTAGATAACTCATGAGGGTTCTCCAACTTTACATTTCCATAACTCTCTAACCATGAGGAGTTATGTGCCATTCCACATATCACTGGAAATGGCATGACATGTACTATCCATATAGAATATTCTTAAATGTATATTCATTAATCTTCATGCCTTTATACCTCAATCAAACTTGGGTTCCCTAACCACACTACTTTTGTTCTACCAAAATTCACTACCGGACTTCTCCAAAGGTTGACATCAATCTACAATATAACTCTCCAAGGGTTGACATCAATGAAAACAAACATTCCATATTAATTTTTCATCAACCTATTCCAACTATCTGACAATCTCCCCCTTTGGCATTGATGGTAGAACCAACATTGATGGAAACACTTAGTCATTATACCATTCATGCTTATACTCCTCATCAACGTTTCTATCTCTCCCCCTTTGACATCAATGGAAAAGGGTATCTCTCTTTGGGGCTACTCCCTCTAACTAAGGTTTCCTTGGGGTTGCTCCCCCTATCTAAATTCCTTTGATATTTTTCTGTGTTTTTAAGCCTCTGATTACTCTCTATCCCTTGATATGAATAATATAGTTCCCTTTGACAAAGGGTATCACTCTGATGCAAAAATGAAGTCATATCACTCATGCTTCCCTTGTGACAATTACTCCCCCTGGAAACATGCATATGTTCTCTGTCTCCAAGCATCTAACTCTCCATCCTAAATCTAATGAATCTCTTCCCCTGGAATCATACCTCTATTATCACATATTTGTCTGACAACTTCTCTAAATGATATTTCTACCTATCTTTTTGGTTATGTTTCTCTCTCTTGACTTATCTGAAAGATGTTGTGTAGAAAAATATAAGTCTTCTTGTAGCTGCTTCCTTTTGGAGTTATTTCCCATTGGTGTTTCCTTGTGTAATCAACTGACATATATGAAAAGCATTCAAATAGTCGCGTTTTATTATCATCCATTATGATAATGTTCCTTTGTCTCTGAACCACTCTCTAAACCAATCTGTAAATCCATGCTCTCTTCCACTATCATATATTTTTCCAAGCCTGCTAAGTGTTCTTATGAATCCATCTCTTTCCATACTTTCCAAGACTCTTCTACACAACTTCCCATAATGTTGAACCATATGTCATTGTACTATCATGAAGTCTTCAGTATTGCAATTGATCAACCTATCATACTGTACTTATGCTAACTGACTACTCTAAATCTGTCTACTCAAACTATGCAAGTTGCTCAAAGGATGGTTCTTTGGTTTGTATTAGCTACCACATAGACTTCCCTTGTCTAATATTCTTATTACCTAGGAGTCTCTAAGTTGGATGGATCAGAACAATTCCTACTTTGATGCAGAGTCGTCGTCATCTCCATCGATAGATTCATCATATCTCTGAAATTTGACTTCTTTCTTTTTGTCTGTGGATTCATCTTTCACTACAATACCTGAAAGTACAATCTATTGAACCTGTTCCTTATTTACTTGTCCTTCTTTTCTTTCATTTATTTTCCAAACATTTTTGTATCTAACATATTCCTTTTTCTTTGTAGATTTGTCTTCATCTCGTTTTCTTTCCAATCTTTCAATCTCTGGGACCTGGTCTTTGTTCACCTGTTCTTCATGTTTTCTTATCAATACTTTCTTATATATGATATTAGTTTTCTATTTCATGAAAGTATCGATCATTCTTTTACAATCACGAGCTATGTGTCCATAGTTATGACATTTGTAACATTCAATGTTACGTAGGGCCACATAGGCATTTCTTTCTTGAACATTTATTTTATAATCCCTGTAATCTACAACCTTATGTCCAAAGTTAGTACAATTAAAATAATGACCATAAAAGAAATTTACATACATAGGAGTGAATGATCTTCTTTATGGTTTAGTCCTTCTAAATTCCTACCTTGACTGATCATGATCATGATTGAATCTTCTTTGTGGCTTGAACATGGATGGTCTTCTTGAAGGTGTATCTTTATTAGTTTTCTTAGATTCTGGTTGACCATGATTCCTTCCTTTGAGTACTTTTGCATAACTCTTTCTCTTTTCTTCATTCTTCTTTTCTAGCAACCTAGAGTGCTTCTCTTAATTCTCTACAGCTGATGCAAATGTTTCTGTCTCTTCAACATTCTTGATGAGCTTGACGATTTTACTTCTCAATGTCAAAACTTCTTCTTCAAACTTCTCAACCTCTTCTTCTTTATTCATTATCTAAGACTTCATGACTTCTTCTGCTCTCTTCGCTTCTTCAAGATGGATTTTTAATGTGATTATTTCTTCTTTAAGTCCTTTCTCTTCTTGATCAAACTTTGCCTCAATATGGTTTAGATCGTTAGTTATTTCCTTAAGATGATCTATCAATATCTTCTCTCTCATTTTTGCTTCTTCCTTCTATGTTGATATGTTGGCTTCAAATTACTTCTTTTGATCTTCAAGATTTCCTTCGATATTTCTGGCTTCTTCTAGTTGAGTTCTTAAGTTCTCGATGACATGTTGGGATTATTCAAAAATTTGAACACTTTCCTTTTGTTTCATTAATTCTTTCTTTAGTGAATTGTTTTATTATATTTATTTTCTTAGTTCATCTAAAGCACTGATCAATTCTTCTTCATAATTTTCTTCTATTTCAATTCATTTTTTTGTCTCGTTTCCTTCATGGTATTCCATTTCAAGATGTTAGTGTTTTTCACAATTAAAGAAAAACAACATACTTCTTTTGATTATGTACTCTTCTTTTTCTGAGCCTATTTGACACGATGAACATATTTCTTCTTTATATGTACCTACATCTTCTTTGACATTGTCTGACTCTCTGATGGGTCAAGAATAGATATTACGTAACTTATCCCAAAGTTCTTTAGCTGATGAACATTTACCCACTTTGTCCTTTACTGAATCATATAGTCCTTCCAAAATGAAATTCATTGCAATTTTGTTATTTCATTTCAGTTCCTTTTTTGTTGTAATCTTTTCCCTTTTTGAACTATCATATCCTGTAACAACTAATTTCCAAATATCATACCCCTGTTCCTTTAAAAATACTTTCAACCTTCCACTCCATATCTAATACTCTAGACCACTCTGACCATTAAAAAATGGTACTCCATTCTCAGTATAATCCATGATCTCCTTCCAGTGGTTAAACTATCTCCTAAAGGAACCTGCTCTGATACCAATTTTTGGATTATTGAGAAGGGGGGTGAATCAATAATGAGCAATTTATAACACTCATTAATCATTTTAACCACAATGTATATTCCTTTAACTTATTCAACAATGTTCATAAGTTCATCATTGATATGTTTTTGCATCATATAACATTAACATCCATCAATGCAGAATAAACAATAATAGACACATTCACACAATGCACAGTACACTAGTATTTTACGTGGAAACCCGATGTGGGAGAAAACCACAAAATTATTTTCTTATATGTCTTCAAGAATTACATTCAAGGAAGCACCAACTTCCAATTCTCCAACTGCATATGGAAGGAGGCTCTGACCCCCTATTTTCAGGCTACAATCTGAGGGAAGCTACAACTCCCCAATTCCTTGGCTACAACCAGAAGGAGGCTACAACGCCCTATGTTCTTTGTATACAACCAGAAGGTGGCTACAACCACCTATACTTGCCACATTTTGTCTCCCTAAAATATAATTAAAATGATGAAACCACTGTCACACTGTCACTATGAGATATACCGCTATAAACCTATACCAATTTGTGCCAATAACATGTAACCAACATGTGGCACTGTCTTGTAATCAACCTATACCTATAATCATTATGTACCAACCAAAACCAACAGATACACAACCTATCGATTCTGCAACATGCATATATACACACCCTATCTATACTGCAACCCACGTATGTATGCAATGTATCTATATTGTAGCTTGCATACACCTTCTGAGAACTAGGATTTTTACCTTTCTGAACTCTAACTCTTTTCTTCCTCTATTACTGTCATTGTCACCTTTGTTAATGTCACTGTCACTACCACTGTCACTACCACTGTCAATGATACTCAAGTAGATCCTCTCACATGGATAATATACCAAAGACACCTCTCAACCAGATGTCCAACAAACACATGCCTCAACCAAGCATGATCCAACAACACCACATACCATCACAAGATATGTGTCTCAACCATGTACCAACCTATATCATGCATCAAATTGTACCATAACATGTACCATCAAGTGCATCAACCATGTACCATAACAAGTACATCAACTATGTACCAAAATAAGTGCACCAATCATGTACCAAAAATGTATCAACAAGTCTACTATCAAGTGCCTCTAAAAATGTATCATACATGTACCAATCATGTATCAACAACACTACTAGCAAGTGCCTCTAACAATGCACCACACATGTACCAATCATGTATTGACAATTCTACTAGAAAGTGCCTCTAACAATGCACCACACATGTATCAATCATGTATCAACAAGTCTACTAGCAAGTGCCTCTAACAATGCACCACACATGTACCAATCATGTATCAACATGTCTATTATCAAGTTCCTCTAGCAATGCACCACACATGTACTAACATCACCATACCATACACGTCATGTATGTTCCAAATCATCAACTATATGTCCCAAATGTATCTCAAACATATACCAAAGAAATATACCAATATAACCAACAAAACGCCTCTATAAAATCACACAATACATTATCCAAATACCATAAACCCTTACATCAAAACATGTGCCAAAAAATCACTGTTATGTAGCCTCAAGTGTGTACCAATCATAAATCAATATCACTAACAAAAGCCTCTCACAATGTACCATAAGATACACCAATAACACTCACACATGTACCAGCCATGTACTACAATAGATCTGCCTCAAACTAACCAACAACTTCATTAACACATCACAACCAAAATCCCTCAACCATGTACCAAGGAATACTAGTTATGTCTCAACACTTCGAAGATGTATCAATGATAAATATTGATTATACCGGCATTGTGTTTCTATAGATCTGAATTATACAGTAAGTCACATGCAACCAATAATCTCTCTAGGGAAAATCCTCAAACCCCCATAAGCATTTCTCATGTATACAACAAAATCCAACTACTCATAGAAATAAGACTTACCTTTTGAAATAGTGGATAGATATGATGTACCTGATCACTGTAGACCTTCCTGGGAGATTTCTCTCGGAATCCACAGACTTGGAATCTTCATCTTCTCAAGTTTATATGGTTTTACCCTCATGTACGCACCATATTATACTGCCATCCTGCATACGTATGCACCCTATTATACTATTATCCTGCGTATGTAAAAACCCTAATGTACTGTTAGCCCGTGTATTCCTCAGAACATAGGGTTTTTAAAATATTTCTTCAGCTCCAAAAACTTTTTCGTCAACCCTCCTTTACTATCTTAGACTTGCATAACTAGATGTATCAATGTGTACCTACAATAGACCTTTCAAAATAGATATTCAATAATATTCAAATAGGTAGGGTAGGTGCTAATGGGAGAGCCGTTCTCTCTTATTTATACTTCCATGTAGCTTCCTCAATGGGTTACCTTCTAACCAACTTAACCTAACTTTCTTCTTTTAGGGCTAACCCACTTCTAACCAGTTGTCCACTTATAACTATCTTATCCACAAATAGTAATTTCTCCACATCTAGTTGCAACTGACTTTATTATTTAAATAATTTATCTTGCAACCACTTTGACTTATCCATAAATATTAAACTCACCACTTCTTGTTGCAACCACTTTATTATTTAAATAATTTCTCTTTGCAACCACTTTGACTACTTTATTATTTAAATAATTTCTTTTTACTCAGAACCTCTTGTTGCAACTAATTTATTTTTAATTATTTTCTTAATGCAACAACCGTACCCATGATTAACTCCTACTTACCATCAATTTGACTAGTACACTTATTCTAGGAGCTTCTAGAATAATTGACTCCTTTGACTTTCTAGGGGCTTCTAGATAACTCATGAGGGTTCTCCAACTTTTCATTGCCATAACTCTCTAACCGTGAGGAGTTATGTGACGTTCCACATATCACTGGAAATGGCATGACATGTACTATCCATATAAAATAATATTACATGTATATTCACTGATATTCATGCCTTTATACCTCAATCAAAATTAGGTTCCCTAACCACACTTTTTTTGTGGTACTGGACTTCTCCAAGGGTTGAAATTAATCTACAATATCACTCTCCAAGGGTTGATGTCAATGGAAACCAAAATTCCAGACCAACTATCCATCAACCTAAGCCAATTTTCTAACAATCTCCCCCTTTGGAATTGATGGCAACACTTATTCATGATAACATCCATGCTTATACTCCTCATAAATGTTTCTATCTCTCCTCCTTTGACATCAATGGAAAAGGGTATCTCCCTTTGGGGTTGCTCCCTCTGACTGAGGTTTTCTTGGGGTTGTTCCCCCTATCTAAATTCCTTTAATCTTTCTTTATGTTTCTAAGCCTCCGATTACTCTCTCTCCCTTCATATGAATAATATATCCCCCTTTGAAAAAGGGTATCACTCTGATGCAACACTGAGGTAATATCACTCATGCTTCCCTTGTGACATTCACTCCCCCTGGAAACATGCCTCTGTGCTCTCTCTCCAAGAATATAACTCTATATCCTACATCTGATGAATCTCTTCCCCGGGAATCATACCTCTATTCTTACCTCTCTGTCTGACAACTTCTCTAAATGATATTTCTACCTATCTTTTTGGTTTTGTTTCTCTCTCTTTACTTCTCTGCAAGATGTTGTGTAGAAAAATATAATTCTTCCTTTACCTACTTCCTTTTGGATTTATTTTCCATTGGTGCTTCCTTGTGTAATCATTTGACATATATGAAAAGAATTCAAGAATAAGCATTCAAATATTCCTGTGTAATTATCATCCATTATGATAATTTTCCTTTGTCTCTGAACCACTCTCTAAAAGAATCTATGAATCCATGCTCTCATCCACTATCATATATCTTTCCAAACCTACTAAGTGTTCTTACAAATCCATCTATGTCCATATTGTCCAAGAATATGCTACACAATTGTCCATAAAGATGACCCATCTGTCACGATACTATCATGAATTCTTCACTACTACAACTAATCAATCTATCATACTATACTTCTGCTAACTGATTGCTCTGAATCTATCTACTCAAACTTTGCAAGTTGCTCGAAGGATGGTTCTATGGTATGTCTCAGCTACCACATAGACTCCCCCTGTCTAATATTCATATTAACTAGGAGACTCTAAGTCGGATGGCTCAGAATAATTCCTGCTCTTATGTGGATTCATCATCATCTTCATTGGTAGATTCTTCATCTCTATGAACTCTGAATTATTTCTTTCTATCTATGGATTCATCTTTCACTACAATACCTGAAAGTACAATCTCTTGAACCTGTTCCTTATTCACTTGTACTTATTTTCTTTCATTTATTTTCTAAACCTTTATGTATCTGACGTATTCCTTTTTCTTTGTATATTTATCTTCATCTTGTTTTATTGCCAATCTTGCGATCTCTGGGACCTGGTATTTGTTCACTTATTCTTCCTATTTTCTTGTCCCTACTTTCTTATATCTGATATTAGTGTTCCCTTTCATAGAATTATCGATCATGCTTCTACAATCACAAGCTATATGTCCATAGTTATGACATTTGTAACATTCAATGTAGCATTTATTTCTCGAACATTTCTCTTATAATCCCTACAATCTGCAACCTTATGTCCAAATTTAGTACAATTAAAACAATGACCATAAAATAAATTTACATACCTGGGAGTGAATGATCTTCTTTGTGGTTAATTCTCTCTGAATTCCTACCTTGACTGATCATGATCATGATTGAAGCTTCTTTGTGGCTTGAACATGGATGGTATTCTTGAATATGTATCTTTATTAGTTTTCTTAGATTCTGGTTGACCATGATTCCTTCCTTTGAGCACTTCTGCATAACTCTTTCACTTTTCTTCATTCTTCTTTTCTAGCAACCTAGAGTGTTTCTCTTCATTCTCTACAGCTAATGTAGATGTTTCTGTCTCTTCAACGTTCTTTCTGAGCTTGACAATTTTACTTCTCAATGTGACAACTTCTTCTTCAATCTTCTCAACATATTCTTCTTTCTTCATCATCTGAGACTTTATGACTTCTTTTGTTCTCTTCGCTTCTTCAAGTTGTATTTTTAATGTGATTATTTCTTCTTTAATTCCTTTTTCTTCTTGACCAAAATATGCCTCAAGCTAGTTTAGATCATTAGTTCTTTCCTTAAGATGATCTATCAATACCTTCTCTCGCATTTCTTCTTCTTCCTTCTATGTTTCTATGTTGGATTCCAAATACTGCCTTTGATCTTAAAGATTTTCTTCGATATTTCTGGCTTCTTCTAGCTGAGTTCTTATTTTCTCTATGACCTATCAGGATTCTTAAAAAATGTGAACACTTTCCTTTTATTTCATCAATTCTTTCTTGAGTGACTTGTTTTCTTCTCTTTCTTTTCTTAGTTCATCTAAAGAACTAATCATTTTTGCTTCATAATTGTCTTCTATTTCAACTTGTTTTTTTGTCGCATTTCCTTCATGGCATTCCATTTCAAGATATCCTTGTTTTTCACAATTAAAGAAAAAAAACATACTTATGTTTATTATGTACTCTTCGTCTTCTAAATCTATTTGACATGATGAACATCTTTCTTCTTGATCTATACCTACATCTTATTTGACATTCTTTGACTCTATTATTGGTGAAGAATAGATATTATGTAACTTATCCCAAATTTCTTTAGCTGATGAACATTTACCCACTTTTTCCTTTACTGAATAATACAATCCTTCCAAAATGAAATCCATTGCAATTTTGTTATTTCATTTTATTTCCTTCTTTGTTGTAGTCTTTTCCCTTTTTGAACTATCATATCATGTAACAACTGATTTCCAAATATCACACCCCTGTGACTTTAAAAATACTTTCATCTTTCCACTCCATATCTCATAATCTAGACCACTCTGACCATTAAATAGTGGTACTCCATTCTCAGTATAATCCATGATCTCCTTCCAGTGGTTAAAATGTCTCTTGAAGGAACCTGCTCTAATACCAATTGTTGGATTACTGAGAGGGGTGGTGAATCAGTAATGAACAATTTATACCACTCATTAATCCTTTTAACCATAATGTTTATTCCTTCAAATTATTCAAAAATGTTCATCAGTTCATCATTAATAAGTTATTTCATCAT
Source organism: Picea mariana (assembly GCA_032191745.1). Taxonomy (NCBI): domain Eukaryota; kingdom Viridiplantae; phylum Streptophyta; class Pinopsida; order Pinales; family Pinaceae; genus Picea; species Picea mariana. The sequence goes on from JASDQU010370874.1 coordinate 70,210, forward strand.
ATAACATTAACATCCATCATTGCATAATAAACAATAATAGACACATCTAGATAATGCATAGTACACTAGTATTTTACGTGGAAACCAAATGCAGGAGAAAACCACATTTTTTTTTCTTATATGTATTTAAGAATTACATTCAAGGAAACACCAAATTCCAATTCTCCAGCTGCAAATGGAAGGAGGCTCCGACCCCCTATTTTCAGGCTACAATCTGAGGGAAGCTACAACTCCCCAATTCTTTGGCTACAACCAGAAGGAGGCTACAACCCTTTATGTTCACCAGTTACAACTGAAAGGTGGCTACAAACACCTATCCTTTCCTCGTCCTGCTGCCCTAAAATATAATTAAAATGATGAAACCACTGTCACATTGTCACTGTGAGATATACCACTGTAAACCTATACCAATCTATGCCAATAACATGTAATCAACCTGTGCCATTGTTTTGTAATCAACTTGTACCTGTACTCATCCTGTACCAACCAAAACCAAAAAATACATGAACTATATGTTATGCAGTGTGTGTATGTATGTGCCCCATATATACTGCAACTCGCATATCTATGTGGCCTATGTGTACTACAGCCTGTGTACACCTTATGAGAACTAGGGTTTTCACCTTTATGAACTCTGACTGTTTGTTGCCTATGTTATTGTCATTGTCACTGCCACTTTTATTGATACTCAACCAAATCCTCTCACATGGATCATATACCAAAGACACCTCTCAACTAGATTTCCAACAGACACATTCCTCAACCAAGAATTCTCCAACATCACCACATACCATCAAAATAAATGTGTCTCAACCATGTACCAACATGTATCATGCATCAAACTGTACCACAACATGTACCATCAAGTGCATCAACCATGTACCATAACAAGGACATCAACTATGTACCAAAACAAGTGCATCAATCATGTACCAACCATGTATCAACAATTATACTAGCAAGTGCCTCTAACAATGCACCATACATGTACCAATCATGTATCAACAACACTACTAGCAAGTGCCTCTAACAATGCAGCACACATGTACCAATCATGTATCAACAAGTCTACTAGCAGGTGCCTCTAACAATGCACCACACATGTACCAATCATATATCAACAAGTCTACTAGAAAGTGCCTCTAACAATGCACCACACATGTACCAATCATGTATCAATAAGTCTACTATCAAGTGCCTATAACAATGCACCACACATGTACCAACATAACCATACCATACACCTCATGTATGTGACATCTCATCAACTATATGTCCCAACATGTATCTCAAACATATACCAAAGACATATACCAATATAACCAACAAATGTCCTCTATAGATACATCACACAATACATTATCCAAATACCATAAACCCTTACATCAAAACATGTGCCAAAACCTCACTGTTATGTAGCCTCAAGTGTGTACCAATCATATATCAAGACCACTAAAAAACGCCTCTCACAATGTACCATAAGATACACCGATAACACTCACACATGTACCATCCATGTATTACAATATATTTGCCTCAAACTAACCAAAAACTTCACTAACACATCACAACCAAAAACCCTCAACCATGTACCAAGGAATACTAGCTATGTCTCAACACTTTGAAGATGTATCAATGATAAATATTTATTATACCAGCACTGTCTTTCTGTAGATATGACTTATACAATAAGTCCCATGAAACCACTAATATCTCTAGGGAAAATCCTCAAACCCCCATAAACAATTCTCATGTATACAACAAAATCCAACTACTAATAGAAATAAGACATACCTTTTGAACCAATGGATAGATCGGATGTACTCGATCACTGTAGACCTTCATGGGAGATTTCTCTCAGAATATAGACACTTGGCATCTTCATCTTCTCAATTTTCTATGGATTTAACCTAATGTACGTACCCTATTATATTTTCAGCCCGCGTATGTGCGCACCTTATTATACTGTTAGATCATGCATGTACACACCCTCTTATACTATTAGCCTGTGTACACCTCAAAACATAGGGTTTTTTTAGTATTTCATCAGCTCTGAAACTTCTGTTGTCAACCTTCCTTTACTACCTCAGACTTGCATAACTAGATCTATCAATGTGAACCTGCAATAAACTTTTCAAAATAGATATTCAATAATATTCAAATAGGTAGGGTAGGTGCTAATGGGAGATCCTTTCTCTCTTATTTATACTTCCATGTATCTTCCTCAATGGGTTACCTTGTAACCAACTTAACACAACTTCCTTCTTTTAGGGCTAACCCACTTCTAACCACTTGTCCACTTATAACTACCTTATCCATAAATAGTAAGTTATCGACATCTAGTTGCAACTAACTTTATTATTTAAATAATTTCGCTTGCAACCACTTTGACTTATCCATAAATAGTAAATTCACCACTTCTTGTTTCAACCACTTTATTATTTAAATCATTTCTCTTTGCAACCACTTTGACTACTTTATTATTTAAATAATTTCTCTTTACTTACAACCTCTTGTTGCAACTAATTTATTTTTAATTATTTTGTTAATGCAACAACCATACCCATGATTAACTCCCAGTTACCATAAATTTGACTAGTACACTTCTTCTAGGAGCTTCTAGAATAATTTACTTCTTTGACCTTCTAGGGGCTTCTAGATAACTCATGAGGGTTCTCCAACTTTGAATTTCCATAAATCCCTAACCGTGAGAAGTTATGAGACGTTCCACATATCACCAGAAATGGGATGACATGAACTATCCATCTAGAATAGTCTTACATGTATATTCACTGATCTTGATTCCTTTCTACCTCAATGAAACTTGGGTTCCCTAACCACACTGCTTTGTTTCTACCGGAATTCGTACCGGACTTCTCAAAGGGTTGGCATCAATCTACAATATTACTCTCCAAGGGTTGATATCAATGAAAACCAATAGTAAATGCCAACTTTCCATAAACCTAAGCCAACTTCTGACACATCCATGTGAAGCTCTCTATATTTCCTGAAGGTTGCTTCTTCATCAAAGGTGGCATCCCTGCTAATATCAATATGTCTCTGTCCAAGGATCTATATTCTATAATCCTTGGAAGTATCATTGTATCCAACGAAGGCACCCTTCTTTCCTGAAGGATATAGCTTCAATCTATTTCCCTTGGGAAAATGCATGTACACTGGGTATCCAAATATCCTCAAGTGGCTAACTTCTAGTTTCTTTCCAATTAATACTTCTTCTAGTGTATTATTCCTCAATATATTATGAGGACTTATGTTCTGGACATATACAGTTGTATTGGATGCTTCTTTCCATAGATGCATGGGTAATTTCTGGTCATGGATCATTGCTTTATCTACTTCTATAACTGATCTGTTCTTTCTCTCTGCAACCCCATTTTGTTGGGGGTTGTAGGGAGTTGTTATCTCCCTCTTAATCCCTAATTATCTGCAAAAGTACTTGAACTCATTTGAGGTGTATTCACCTCCATTATCTGACCTCAAAACTTCAATATTTCTTCCAAAGAGATTTTATACTAAATCCTTGAATTCTTGAAACTTATTGAAAACTTCATGTTTTTCTTTCAATAAATAGATCCATGTTTTACGTGAGAAATCATTAATAAAAGTGAAATAATATGAAAAGTTACCTAGAGATGGTACTGTCATTTGTCCGCATACATATGAATGTATAATGTCCAAGATCCCCTTAGATCTTTTGTCACCGCTTGGAAAAATTCCCTTGGCATTCTTTCCAAGTGCACATCCTTTTCATACTCCATCATGCTCCACCTGCATATCTGGTATACTTGTAACCATCTTTCTCAAAATTGGCAAGTCTCTGTAGTTGAGGTCAGAAAGTCTTCAATGTCATAGCTCACTAGAGATAATATTGTTGTGTACAAGGGCTTGTGTTGGGTGTCCCTTTAATTTATACAATCCTCCCTTTCAGAAACCAATCACAGTAGTTGAATCTATACTTGAACCCTTAGGACATAGAAGGACTTAGCCATCAACAAAAGCTACCATGAGGCCTCGATCTTCTAAAGAAAATATAGAAAGAAGATTATTCTTTATACCTTGTACAAGCAATACATACTTTATTGAAATATATTTATTTGAATCAAGTTGGTAGTAGGATTATCCTACTCCTTTTACTACATGCTTGGAATCATCTCTAAGTTCCACACTTTTCTGTCAAATTTGTAAGGGATGAACACTTTTCTGTCAAATTTGTAAGAGAATTTCATAAACCAATCATGTGCTTGGAAGCACCACTATTCACTAGCCAAAAATAACTTCCTTGAGTGATGGTACCTGTGAGAGTTGAGACAAATACATACTCTTCATATTTTTTTTCCATTTTCTTATTTTGAGATGTATACTCCTCCATGTATGTTGCATGTGCATGATGTTTTCTTTTTCCTTTCCCTTGAGAACACTAGTAAGCAATTTGTCCCAACTTCTTACAGTTGAAACATCTAATCTCAGATACATCATTCTTGTGATCTGGAACTGATCTTCTATTTTTCTTCAGACTGTTGTTTCTTCTTTCTTTCCTTTTCTTCATGAGAAACAAGAGCTTGATTACCTTCATCGTTGGTCTTCTGCATCTTGGATGTCAATCTTGATTCTTCTTTGACACAGTTTGTCCATATCTTTTCAAATTTAGGAAATTTCCTTCTTGCACAAATTCCTTGAACAAATGCATCCCAAGAATAAGGAAATACATTTAGATTTGTATTCACAGGTTCTGCATCATCCAATGAATCACCAATAGCTTCTATATGATCCTTGATCTGAGAAATATTCATGAAGTAGGTAGAAACAGAATCTGATTAGTTCATCATCACATTTCTAAGTTTATGCCTTAGGGTTAGGTTCCTTCTTGTATTCTTTCTTTCATACAGTCTTGTTAAGGCATCAAACATCTCCTTTGGTGTCTTCAATTATGATACATTAGGAATCAAGTGGTACTTGATTGACTCTGTCAAGATCCTCTTGGATTTGATCTCATTTTTCTTATGTTTTTCTTTGGCCTATTTATCTTTTGGTTATGGGAGAACTTGCTCAACATGATCCAAGAGCTCATTCTCTTCTAGAATGACAAGTATTCTATGCTTCCATGATATGAAATTGTTTACTCCATAAAGCGTATATTCAACTCTCAAACTGGTAATCATGTTTTCTTGTAGAAACCCCAGGCCTGAAAAATCCCAAAATTTCAACCTTCTTAAAAATTCAACGCTAGGGTTAGGAAAATTTCCTACTACAATTTTCTCCTCAAACCCGTCTCTAGAAAAACCCCAATGATTGGAAATATTTCATCTTGCTGGTGTCTTGCGCTAGGTCAAATCTGGCTTCAACCCTCAAGCTCTGATACGATGTTAGATTTTATTAAATTTTCAGTAGAAATAGATTTACCAGAGTATTTTGATCTTCCTATAAAATTCAACAACCATATACTGAAAATATAAGTGGGATATAGAAGCAAATATACAAGCACAAGAAGACACAAATATTTATCCTGGAAAAAACCCAAACTTGAGGAAAAACCCAACCAACTTTTCTTAGAGAGAATATTTATGATAACACAATACAACCATGAACAATCTCTATTCACAAGAGAAAAACCAACAATGAAGAAACCCTGATAAAAATTACTTATCTCTTCTTCTTGTAAAACCCTAGTGAGGGTAGACAAATAAACAACACTAAACAGAGATAGTGCATCACCAAAACAACTACTAAGATGCTCCTTGAAGAATTCGTTGGAACTGGAATTATGACTCCTACTAGACTTGTGCATTGGCTGAGGAGTTGAGTGAACGTGTGTCAAATGGCAAGGCATATCCATTTATTTATAGTCTTCAAGTTAATTTAATGGATCAAATTCTCTTATGGGGTATTCTTCAATTGTTCAATGGTATTCCTTTGACTTCTTGGAATATTCCTCTCTAAGAAAATTTTTCTAGGAGGGAATACCTCTCGCTGCTACAAAAAATCAACAATAGAGGGGGATAGTAGTGGGAGAGAGAGGAAGAGATTGATAGAGGGGGAGAGAGAGTGAGAGTGATATGGAGAGAGAGAGAGAAAGGAAAGGGAGAGAAGGGTAGAGAGTGTAGAGAGAGAGAGAGAATTAGAGGAAGGGGCTGAGAGAGAGGGAAGGGAGGTAGAGAGAGGTAAAGACAGAAAGGGGGGAGTGGGTGAGAGAGAGAGGTGAAGAGAATGGTAGAAATGAAGAGAGAAAGGGGGGATGGGGTGGAGAGAGAGTCTGTGAGAGTGTGAGAGGAAGAGAGA
>JASDQU010370874.1:76556-88892 GCA_032191745.1 Picea mariana
AAAAGATAAGGAGGGGGGGATAGGGAGAGAGAAATAGGGGTAGAGAGAGAGAGAGGAAGACAGAGAGGGGGGTAGAGAGAGAGAGTGTGAGAGTGTGAGAGGGAGAGATGGAGACAAAGGGGGGGTAGAGAGAGAGTGTGTGAGAGGGAGAGATGGAGACAAAGGGGGGTAAGATAGAGAGTGAGAGGAAAGAGGAAAAGAGAGGGAAGGGAGGTAGAGATACATAAAGAGAGAAAGGGGGAGAGAAAGGGAGGGGGATACACTAAGTGAGAGAGGGAAGGGGATACAAAGTGATGGGGAGAGAGGGGTATATGTAATAAAAAGAGAGGGGGGAGAGGGAGAGAAGGGGAAAGATGGAGGGAGACAATAAGAGAAGAAGATAGGTTGAGAGTGAGATGGAGAGAGAGAGGGTGATGCAACCCCCCTACTCTCCCTCAGGCTACGTGACCTCCCAATCAAGGATCTTCGATTCTGTGAGCCAAATCAGCTCTCTGAAACCTTGATGGTCCCACATTGTAACTAAACACAGGATCTTTTGTCCTTTCGGTGTAGGTTCTATGGCACTCACAACCTCTCCCTTCACGTTGCTAAACTATCATGTTTCACGCACTAGCCCCTTTTCCATTAGCCCCTTCCTGGATGCGACCTTGGGATATGACCTCACATAAACACATGATTGCGGGGTGACCAAAAGTGGTTTGAAATCACACCACATTTCTCCCCGTAATTCACTACCAATTACCACGCATCCTTTTGGTGATACTGTGGTTTCAGTTGCGACCCGCTCTCAGATTTTTAAAGTTCGAGCATCTTCTATCCCCACAATCCAATGTGACCATTGATCTCATGATATCAACGGTGCTTCCTGACCGACAGCTGAGATCTGTCTCTTTTTCTTCCTTCTCTCTAGAGCACGCTCCCCCAAATATTCACGATCTATCGACACATGTTCATTTCAATCATCAGTCTTGGTTTGGTTCGATAATTCGGAGTTCGGGAGTTTCAAAATCTCTACCCACTCGATTTCTGAGAATACTTTCACTCAAATTTACAATCAATCGACACGTGTCCTCCCACAGATCGATGGCTCCCAGCTATTTCAGTTATTTGGTCTTTGGGAGTTTCAACTCTCAACTCTTACTTCCTTCTTCTTCCAGAGTGAATTTCTCCGAAATGGCAGATCTTCTGCCACACGTCCTCCTCAAATCAACAACCTTTGTCCTCTTCGAGACTTCCTCCTTCGGAAGTCTCAACCCCTCCACTCTATGTTTCTCCTGGAGCGTTTTACTTGAAGTCCACGATCTAATGACACATGTCCTCCCTAGATCAACAGTCAAGATTCACTTCAGCTCTTCAGGCTTTGGGAGTTTCAACACTCCACCTTCACCTTCTCTTACAGCTCATGATCCATCGACGCATTTCCTTATGGATCTGACGGTCCAGATTCACCTCAGGACTTCAGAATTTTGGAAATTCCACTCTCTTGGGGGAACAAAGGGTTAAGGCCCATGCACTTTACCTTGATTATATGACTATCGATCCTTTGTGCTCAGATCCAATGGTTGTTGTCACTCCTCCTCCCAATCTTTCAATTTCTTATGACTTAGAAGATTTTGTAAGTGTTCAAAGGCTTCAGCCTTTTCTCCCCCTACGAGCCTAGTCTCTTGGGTCTCATATGCACTTCTAAAAGCGCTAACCCTTCGGAGCTTGGTTCCTTTGATAATTTTGATTTCCCTCGCACTCCTTGCATTCCTAGGATCTCGACAAACTCAGATCGAAGGATTTATTCAAAATAAATTATTCTCGCACTCCTTGCACTCCTTTGTTCTGGTTCTTCAACACTTAGTCTCTCCTTGACTCTGTGCACTCCTTGCACTTGGTCTAAGTTCCTATTGTTCCTTTTGAACTCTTCATTGTTAATTCAAGACTCTGTCGACGCACTCCTTGCGTACGATATGCACACCTTGCATACAAGTTTCAGAAGAGAAACAATTGAAACTTATCCAGTTCGTCACAAATTCATATGATTAACTTTGAACAATCATTCATAAATGAAATGACCTAAAACACACACATAATGTATCATTCATTCAATCACACATCAAAAATGAACACCGACCAAGGAATTGGAACAATTATGTCTGTTCTATTCATTCATGAAATAGATTACATAGTATTACAGTTCTTCACTGCATCTTTCTTCTACTCTTATACTATGCTACCTCTACATTTAGAATACAACAACCAATCTATCTAACGAGTGGCTCCACAAGCTCCCTCCATCCTGTCTGCAACCTATCCTATCAGTTTCTAATGGTTACCTACTTTGTCCTATTAGAATAACTATAAGTTATTACTAGATAAGAGTTGACACTCTCTATTTGAAACTCCTTACAGTCGTATAAGACTTTTACAAACAAGATATATTTAAAAACATTGTTTCCAAAATATCTCAACAACTCGTTTATTTCTGAGTTAAATGTTCATTTGAAATTTTGTCATGCTGAGATGTCATATCCATGCCTCCATGCTTTCTTATTTGACTTTGAAGGCAATTCTCCTACATCATACTCCTATGGCTAAAATATTCATGGACTCATGTCCATGAGCTCCTGCACTATTTTTCCATGCTTCAAAATATCATGTTCAGTGACCCAACTTGAATCTTCCATGGAATGATTTTTCCACTTTACTAAGTATTCAAGATATGTCTTCCTCCTAGTTTTCTTTCCAACTCTTTGTTCAATGATTTTCTATATATGATATTTTTCTGTTGTGGGAAATTGTTCCTCCCACTGAACTTCTTTCTGATCATTTGATTCTCCTACATCATCTCTCCTGTAAGGATACAATTCTGCAACATTGAATATCGGTGATATCCCAATATTGTCTGGCAACCCAATTTCATAATCATTGGCTGTGAATTTTCGGAGAATCCTGCATGGTCCTATATTCTTCATCTTCAACTTGTTATATGTTCCCCTTGGAAACCTTTATTTTCTCAAATGAGATAAAACTTCATCTCCTACTTTGAATTGAACTTCTCTCCTCTTCTGATCAACTTTGTTCTTATATTTCAGGTTGTTGTCTTGTAGCTACTCTCTGACTCTGTCATGGAGTTTTTGCATCTTTATTGCAAAATCTTTTGTGCCAGCAATTCTGAATTCATCTTGATTCAGATCTATTAACTCTATAATCCCTCTTGGATGTATACCATACACAATTTCAAATGGAATTTTTCCAGTTATCCTGCTCACTGAATTGTTAAATGCAAATTCTGCTTGTTCCATAATCTAATCCCATTGACGGCCTTGTTTAGTGACTAAACTTCTTCACAAGTTTCCCAAACTCTTGTTTACTACTTCAGTCTGTCCATTTGTCTGAGGGTGATATGCTGAACAAAAGGACAATTTTTTGCCTAGCCTCTTCCATAGAGTTCTCCAAAAGTGTCCTACAAATTTTGTGTCTTTGTTTGAGACTATGCTCCTAGAAAAACCATGTAGTCTCACCACTTCTCTGGAAAACAAATTGGTTATGTGTGTAGCATCGTTTGTTTTCTGGAATGGTATGAAATGTGCCATTTTTGAAAATATTTCCACCACAAAAAATATGGAATCACTTCCTTTCTAGGTTTTAGGCAATCCCAATAAAAAATCCATATTGATTGCATCCCATGGCCTTTTTGGAATTAGTAATGGTTGATACAAACCAGTGTTCTGCTTTCTTCCTTTTGCGTACTGGCAAATTCTACATTTGTTCACAAACTTTTTCACCTCTTCCCTCATGCTCAGCCAATAGTATGAATTGATCAGTTGTGAAAATGTCTTATCGTGAACAAAATGTCCAGCTAAACCTCCACTGTGTCTCTCTTTCAGTAGGGTATCTCTCATTGATAATTTTGGTATGCATAATTGGCTCCCTTTGAACAATAATCCATCCTGGATCAAATATTTTTTCCATGGGCTTCTGTCTCCCAATAAAGGATTCTTACATGCCTCATAAGCTTCCTTAAAATTTAGATCTTCTCGATACATTTCCTTGAGGTGTTCAAACCTTAAGGTCTCCACTTGGAATTCCTATGCAATCAAACTCCTCCTGCTCAAAGAATCTGCAACTTTGTTAGCAGTTCCAGCAATATGTTTAATAACAAAAGTAAAATTCTGCATAAACTCTACCCATTTAGCATGTCTCTAATTCAACTTTTCTTTCCTAGTAATAAACTACAAAGCTTGATTATCACTGTACAAGACAAATTCTTTAGGAATTAAATAGTGCCTCCACTTTGTCAAAGCTTGAATCACTGCATAAAATTATTTTTCATATGTGAAATAATTTTTCTTGGTGTCATTCAACTTCTCACTAAAATAAGAAACTGGCCTATTATCCTGACTCAAGACTATTCCAATAGTTAATCCACTTGCATCACATCTCACCTGAAATGTTTTTACAAAATCTGGTAAGACCATAATTGGTTGTTATGTGATCTTCTCCTTCAACACTTTGAAAAAAAATTCAGCTTCCTCTGTCCAATTAAAAGACTTTTGTTTCTTCTTCACAATTTCCAGCATAGGCGTACATATACCACTAAAATTTCTGATAAATTTCTATAAAAACTTGCTAACCCATGAAAAATTCTTACCTCAAATATGTTGCTTGTCGATGGCCATTCTTTTATTGCTCTCACATTTTCTAGATCCATCTTCAATTCATTTGAAGATATCAAAAAACCCAAGTATATGAGTTATGTCTTCATAAAATATCTTTTCTCCAGATTTATCAACAATGTTTCTTGCTGCAACCTTCTCATCACTGATGTCAAATGTTTTAAGTGTTCTCCCTTTGTCTTACTGAATATTAGTATGTCATCCAGATACACTATGACAAATTTTCCTATGAAGTCTTTCAATACTTCAGTCTTTAATATCATGAATGTGGTTGGGGCATTTGTTAACCCAAATGGAATGACCAACGATTCAAACAAACCTTCATTTTCCTTGAATGTTGTCTTCCATTCATCTCCCTCTCTCATTATTATTTTATTATATCCACTCTTCAAGTATATATTGGAAAAATAGCTTGCTCCACTCAAACAATCCATCAAATCATCCTTCCTAGGTAAAGGAAATCTATACCTTATGGTGATCTTGTTGATGGCTCTGGAATCTGTACACATTCTCCATCCTCCATCCTTTTTTGGACTCAACACAGTTGGTACTACACATGGGCTTAGTATTTCCCCGACTAAAACTTTATCCAACAACTCTTGGACTTGATCTTTGAATTCCTCATTCTCCCTAGGTGTCAACCTATAATTAGTTTTGTTTGGTAAACTAGCTTCTAGAATAAGGTCAATATGATGGCTTATACTCCTAATGGGCTACAATGAGTGAGGTAACTCATCCACTACTATGTCAGCAAAGTTTTCTAACAGTTTCTAGATCTCTTAAGGTAAATCTTCCACATAATTATTTGTAAGGATAAATCTAGGCTTCCTCACTATGGCAAACTGCATCTCCTACTCCTTCTCGACTTCATTCAAGACTTCCTTCCCACTCATGAGAAGTATACTTGAACTAGATTCATTCTTTTTCTCTTTTTCCTCTATTGGCAACAACATATGTGTCCTCCCATTATTTTTGAAGTTATAAGTATTCTTCCTCCCATCATGAATAAATTTTATGTCAAATTGCCATGGTCTCCCTAATAAAATATGACAGACATCCATAGGAATTACATCACATAATATTTCATCCCTATAACCTCCTATTTTAAATTCAACTTGGAATTGTTGACTTACCATTACTTGATGTCCTTTTTGCAACCATTATATCTTATATGGGTTTGGATGTGTAGTTGTCTTCAGCTCCAGTTTCTCCACCATCTCTGTGGATACTAGATTGTCAGTGCTTCCACTGTCTATGATCACCTTGCAAACTCTGTCTTTTGTCTTGCAAGAAGTTTTGAATAGAATTGTTCGTTGAACTGGTTCCTCTACCTCCTTCTCTGGTTTAAGAAGAACTTCCCTCATCATGAGGTTGTTTCCTCCTTCTGTTGCTTATAATTCCACATGCTTTTGTTCTTCAGAAATGTGTGCTTATCCTCCTCTAGTGTCTTTCTTCTTCTCAGGGCATTCCCAAGACATGTGCCCTGTCTTTCCATAGGAATAACATATAATTTTACCTCCTATGGATCTTCCTCTTCCTCTAGGAAAAGAGCTTATTCCTCCATGTTGTCCTTCCTTAGAACTTCCACCATTATTAGGGTGACTATGTTTCTTTCCATCTTCATGCTTTGGTTTCTGGAACTTATCTATGCTAGTTCCCTTACCTCTGCTTGAATTTCCTCCTTTGTTTCATTGGATTTTATTTCTGGCCAATTTCTCTTCGTATTTCAAGGCTGCTTGATAAGAATCCTCAACTCTATTAACAAACATCATGCTTATTTCCTCTTGTATTTCATATCTCAATCCATTGCTATACCTGGTTGTTTTTTCATCATCACTCTCTTTCTGTCCATCCCTGATGTTCAGTTTGTAAAATTCCTCAGTGTATTCCTTCACTGATAAGATTTTCTATCTTAGGTTATGCAATCTTCTAAACAGATTGATTTTATAGTCCTTTGGGATAAATTTTTCTTTTAGCTTGGATACCATCCTATCCCATCTTTTAATTTTCTGTTTTCCCTTGCATCTATGATCAACTTGTAGTTCGTCCCACCATAGTGCTGCATGACCCTTCAATCTTGTCACTGCATGCTTCACCATATTCTCTTCTTTGATATCTTCATAATCAAAGTACTTGTCCATATCTCGTACCCAATCCAGTAATTCTTCAACTTCTAAAGTACCTCTATTTTTTCTCTGGCTCCTATTCTTGAAACAAATTTCAATAAGCGGTCTTCTACAACATCATCGGCTACATATTCTTCGACCTCTATCTCTTCACTTTTAGCTTCATTGATATATCCATTGTCTGGTTCTCTCATCTATGTTGTTTCCATGGCATATAGTCTCATTCTGAGTCGCCTCATTTCTTCTTCCATTTCTGGATTCTCTCTGCGTCTTCTGGGTGGCATGATTCCACTACCTTGCCTTCTGATGTCTATAAACAGAATCAAATATTGATACCACTAATGATATCATTTTATCTCCTTTCTCCTTTGTCTTTTGTCTACAAACAAATTCAATAGGATCCGATACCACCTGATGCAACCCCCCTACTCTCCCTCAGGAAACGCGACCTCCCGGTCAAGGATCTTTGATTCTGTGAGCCAAATCGGCTCTCTAAAACCGGTATGGTCCCACTTTGTAACTAAACAGAGTCTCTTTCGACTTTTTGGTGCAGTTTCTATGGAAATTACAACCTCTCCCTTAACGATGTTGAACTACCGTGTTTCGGGCACTAAACCCTTTTCCATTATCCCCTTCCTGTATGTGACCTTGGGCTATGACGTCACGTAAACATGTGATTGCAGGGTGACCAAAAGTGGTTTTAAATCACACCACTTTTCTCCCCATAATTCACTACCAATCACCACGTGTCCTTTTGGCGATACTGTGGTTTCAATTGCAGCGCGCTCTTAGATTTTTAAAGTTCGAGCATCTTTTGTCCCTGCAATCCAACATGATCGTTTATCTCATGATATCGGTGGTGCTTCATGATCAGCGGCTGAGATATGTCTCCTTTTATTCCTTCTCTTCAGAGCACGCTCCCCCAGATATTCACGATCTATCGACACATGTTCCTTTCAATCACCAATCATGATATGCTTCAGAAATTAAGACTTCAGGAGTTTCAAACTCTCTACCCACTCAGTTTCTCGGAATACTTTCACCCGTAGTTACGATCAGTCGATGTGTGTCCTCCCACAGATCGATGGCTCCCAGCTATTTCATCTATTCAGGATTCAGGGGTTTCAACTCTCAAATCTTACTTCCTTCTTCCTTGGGAGTGACATTCTGTTGGAATATTGGTTGTTGTCATTGATGTCAACCCTAGTCATTGGTTTTGGACCGCAAGATTGATGAAGGTATTTGGACATGAAGGACAATGTACATGTAGAAACAAAAACCCATGGATGGATAGTATGCATCATGTTGTTTTTGGTGATAGGTGGCATGTCACGTGGATCCTCATGGTTGAGGAGAAATTAATTTTTGAAGATGACAAAGTGAATTGAAGAAGGAAGTACATGTAGGCCCTGAAGATAATTAAAGAAAAGAATTACCAAATAAGAAAGTGTCAGGCCGGCCCTAATGTTAAAAGGAAGTGACATAAATGGTATAAATAAATATCATTATACATTCATTTTGATACACAAGTCAAATTTCAGAGGAAATCAAAAGTAAAGAAGGTCAGATTTCAATGGAGGATGAAGTCTTTTGGTGATGTGTTCTATGGTATGTTATTTACAGGTCATCTTACCATTTTCACTATAACTTTTTTTCTAGAACTATTTAGATGGTGAAATTTCTATGGTATCGAGAAGACATATCAAGGTACCTATGGTAAAAATTTCAGCTCTTGATTATATATAATTATGGAGATACACTCTGTGGAAGATAGGGTTTTTAACCAGTCCTGAAGCTAGTCATAAACAGGTGTTCCAGGTAAAACAATCATAACTTCTTCCTAGAGAATCCAAATGAAGTGGTACCAATTTCATTGGAAATAGTATGTACTTTGGTTTCTTTTGTGCGAGTTTCAAAATATGATATTAAATATTGAGTGTGGTTCATTCTATACAAGTTCACTCTCCTGAATAAACACAAATTGAACAAGTTCTACAATTCTCTCTATAACTTTTTTTGGGGGAGGGTTCAATGAGTGAAACTTGGAGAATTTATAGAGTACATTGAGTAATATTATCTATAGGATCTGAGTATTCCAAGAATTGAAGAATTATAGAAATTGAAGAAGTCTCAGGAAGCATTATCAGGTTCTATGTGATGGTTGGTTGATGGTGATGATTTAATGTAAAGTTTTATTATCTCTCATATATTATTGGGTGGAAGGAAGGGACAAGGATGGAGTGTTCAAATATCTCTTGATATTGGAGGATTGTATCTTCCTCTTGGAGGTTTATCCCTCCCTTTACATTTGGAAGTTGTAGCTACTCTTTGGAAGTCATTACTTCCCTTGAACAATAACTATTGATTATTTCTTATATATTGTGCATGGTGTATTGTGGTGTATTGGTGTAACTCTTATACTATTGTTCATTTCTCATTGGATATAATTGAATGGTGTAAGTATAAGTTGAAAAGGTTTTTAAATTGTACTTGATATTGATTCACCCCACTCTCACTATCATCAATTGGTATCAGAGAAGGTTGCCTTCAGAATAGTTTGACCACTGGAAGGAAAATCCTGAGCAGAGATGGATGGACATGAGCACATTTCAAATGGGATTCAAAAATTTGATGGAAGAAATTATGCATACTGGAGTGATAGAGTGAAAACTTACCTACAGCTTTGGGAATAGACATTTGGTACTCAGTTGTAAATGGCTATGTAATCCCAAATAATGCTCCAACCGATCCAAATGAGAAGAAGCTTATGAGTTTTAATTCAAAATCCAGACATGTTATTCTAGTAGCATTGGCACCAACCATTGCTAGAAAAGTGATGGGCTGCAACACTGCTAAATAGGCATGGGACAAACTCAAAAGTATCTACGAAGGTGGTCCAAAAGTTAAGCAGGTCAAGCTTCAATGACATAGAGAAGAATTTGAAAATTTGAAGATGAATGAAAAGGAAGATATCACAACCTATATTCTTAGAGTTGATGAAGTTGTTAATGATATCAAGGGATTAGGTGAAGATATTGATGAATCATTGGTTGTACAAAAAGTGTTGAGATCACTTCTCTTGAAGTATGATGCTAAGGTCTCCGCCATTGAAGAAACTAGGGACTTGACCAAAATGACAATGGATGAATTACATGGGTCTCTTATAGCATATGAAATGAGAACAGATACAGAAAGTGACCAGACAAACAATGAAGCAGCCTTTAAAGCCATAAAGAAGACAAAAGACAAGGATAACGACCTTGATGAAGAAATAGCAAATTTCGTAAGAAGGTTCCAGAAGGGAAGTGGAAGATACAAAGTTAAGTCTCCTCTCAAATGCTTTAATTGTGGTAGAATAGGACATATTGTTGAAAACTGGAACTATAAAAAGAGAAGTCTCAACAATAAAAAGAGCTTCTATTCCAAGGATGATGACATCTCCTCAAATGAGAGTGATGAAGAAGATAATGATGGAGAAAAAATCCTCTTCATAACCCAAGAAACCCAGGATGATGATCACAAGAATTCTAAAGAAGAAGAAATCATTTGTGAAAACGATTCAGATGAATAAACCAACCTTGATTCCTTTTGGGGATACAAATGCAATGCAGAGAATGAACAAGAATACGAGATTCTTGAAAAATTGAATCATGTTGAAACTGAAAATGGCAAGCTTAGAAACACAAACATAATACTAAAAGGTGAATTGACTAGTTGTGAAGAAGAGAATTACAACCTTGAAAAGAACATTAATAGCTTGAAGTAACAATTAGAAGATTATGAGAAATTGAAAGAGGAATTGGATCACACAAAAGGGGAGCTACTATTGACAATAGAAAAGTTGAAGAAGTTCGAAAAAAACACTAAAAAATTAGATGATATCCTCAGCAGTCAAAGATCTCCAAATGACAATACATGACTAGGATATAATGACAGTTTGAAGACAACAAAACAAGAGAAGGAAGTTGAAAATGATGAAACCAACACTCCAGAACAAGTTCATCAATAAGATAGAAGACTAGAATTTAGAAGGAACGAGACATCAAGAAGATCCTCTCCCATCAGGTATGAAAGCAATCATTATGAAGGAAACTACAGAAGAATAGATCATGAACCTAGATGGACCACACCACAAAGATGATCACTTACTCCCAGGTATCAAAATTTATTTCTTGGACATTGTTATACTTGTGGAAATTTTGGACACAAGGCAATCAATTGTAGAATCAATGAAAGGAATAACTATGCAAGCTACATGAATGGTGAAAATAGTTGATATGGAAATGTTCGTAGACCTATCAACATAAATTATAATCCATTTGACCCATTAATGGATCAAAATATTGTATGTTACAAGTGCAATAATATTGGTCACAAAGCACGAGATTACAGAGAGATGAAGGAAGATAATCATATGCCAAATGTCTGTATACCAACTACATGGAAAAGGAAAGAAATTCCACACAATGAAAATTGTCGAATAGAATTGGTCACTAAGAATGCAAAGAAGAAGATGAATGGTTCATAGATAGTGGGTGCTCATCTCATATGACCAGAGATCAAAGGAAATTTGTCATCTTGAAGAAAAAGGGTGGAAATGTTGCATTTGGAGATGACTCATCTACCAAAATACTTGGAAAAGAAACTGTAAATATTGGAAGTAAAAATGTAAAATCAGGAAAAGTCTTATTGGTTGAATATATGAAGCATAATCTCCTCAGTGTCATCAAAATATGTGATCAAGGATACACTCTTATGTTTGACTCCCGAAAATGTAAATTCATAGAAAATAACTTAGGAAGATTAGTTGCAACTGCAACAAGAAGACCGAACAACATATACATCCTAGACATGAAAAATATAGAGAAGACAAAAGCCACACAAATGGATTCCAAGGAAGAAAAAGTCTCAAAGACCAAAAATAAAGATGAAGTATTATTGAGTTCCACATGTTCAAGGGGAGCAACCCCAAAGAAGAGAGTTACCTTTTGTCATTAAACTTAGGGGGAGCAGCCCTAGCCTTTGCCATTGATTTCAAAGGGGGAGAGAAATTGGGATCATGATGATAGGGGGAGCATGAGTGTTTCCATCAATGACAAAGGGGGAGATTGTTGGAATATTGGTTGTTGTCGTTGATGTCAACCCTATTCATTGGTTTTGGACCGCAATATTGATGAAGGTATTTGGACATGAAGGAAAATGTACATGCAGAAACAAATCTTATGGATGGATAGTATACATCATGTTATTTCTGGTGGTAGGTGGCACATCACATGGATCATCATGGTTGAGTAGAAATGATTTTTTGTAGATGACAAAGTGAATTGAAGAAGGAATTACATGTAGGCCCTAAAGATAATTAAAGAAAAGAATTACAAAATAAGAAAGTGCCAGGTTGGCCCTAATGTTAAAAGGAAGTGACATAAATGGTATAAATAAATATCATTATACATTCATTTTGATACACAAGTTGAATTTTAGAGGAAATCAGAAGTAAAGAAGGCCGGATTTCAAGGGAGGATGAAGTCTTTTGGTGATGTGTTCTA
>JASDQU010370875.1:65493-78399 GCA_032191745.1 Picea mariana
GAATGTCAGCAGAGCTTCGACACACTGAAACAAAAGATGGTTAATGTGCCTATTCTGGTTTACCCAGATTGGAGCAAGGAGTTTCATGTGCATGTCGATGCATCTTCTACTGCATTGGGAGTTGTGTTAGCACAACCTGAAGAAGGAGACATCGACCACCCATTATATTTTTCAAGCAGAAAACTATCCACAACTGAGATTAACTACACCATCACTGAGAGAGAAGGATTAGCCATGGTGTATGCGCTGTAGAAATTTTGCCACTACTTGTTGGGAGGGCACTTTAAAAATTTTACTAAGCACTCTGCGTTGAAATACCTAGTCAACAAACCAGTGTTGGGGGGGAGAATATGTATATGGCTTCTGCTATTTCAGGAATATGACTTTGAGATCATAGTTAAGCCATGAAGAATGAACAAAGGTCCTGACCACTTGTCAAGGTTGGAACATGGAGAAGAGTCGACTAGTTTGTAGGATGCACTATCGGATGCATAGCTACTATCCATTAGAAATATTGATGACCAATTCATAGAAATAGTCTGGTTCTTATCAACAGGAATGGCACCTAGTGAGTATACAATTCCCCAGAAGAAATAGCTAGTGGTGCGCGCTGCTGACTTTTCACTTATAGCTTGATAGCTATACAATATGGGACCTAACGAGATACTGAGAAGATGTGTTATGGAGGTAGAGCGAACATTGATCCTTGCAGAACCTCATGAAGGCATTGCAGGAGGACATTACACAGGGAAAGCAACTGCACAGAAGGTTCTCAAAGCTGACCTTTGCTGGCCTACCTTACACAGAGATGCTAAGGACTGTTCTAGAGCCTACAATGTATGCCAAAGAGTTGGGAAACCATCCAGGAGAAATGAAATTCCATTAGCACCGCAGCTGACCTTACAAGCATTTGGGAAATGGACCATTGACTTCTTGGGACCTATAAACCCACCAGGAAAGCACACAAGAGCAAGGTACATCATTACTGTGACAAAATATTTGACTAGAGGGGCTAAAGCAAAAGCAGTTAAGGACTGTAGTGCAACTACAATTGCGCGCTTCATATTTGATGAAATCATAACCAGGTTTGGATGCCCAAAGATCAATGTGAGTGATCAAGACACACATTTCATAAATAATACCATTGAAGGCCTAACTGAAGAATTTGCAGTCCACCATCAAAAGAGCACGTTGTATCATCCACAAGAAAATGGAACAGTGGAAGCATTCAACAAGATCTTGAAGACAGCGCTGACGAAAATTTGTAGTGTGAATAGGGATGACTGGGATTTAAGGGTACCAGTAGTACTATGGGCATATAGAACCACTTGCAAGAAGCTAACAATGCAAACTCATTTTAAATTGGTCTATGGTCTCAAAGTTGTTGTTCCAATGGAATACCTAGTACCAAGCTTAAGAATTGTTGCCTTTACAGGTATGGATGACATTGTCACTGTTCAAGAGAGGCTTGTGCAGTTGATCGAACTAGAAGAAGACAGATTTATTGTAGGATTCCATCAGCAGGTTCAAAAGGAAAGAGAAAAGGCCTATCATGACAGGCACATCAAGAAGAAGGCATTCAAGCAAGGTGATATAGTACTGGTATATGACAGTAAGTTTGTCAAACATCCTGGGAAGTTCAGAACACATTGGCTTGCACCATATGAGGTTGCCTATGTTCCAGAAGGAGGAGCTGCGCAGTTAAAGACTTTGAATGGAGAATGGAAGGAAGGTTTGGTAAACGGGAGTCGGCTGAAGTTGTACTCTGACAACCATCTACCTCACAACTCTCAGTAAAATCATGAAGAAAAGGGTCTAGGTACTAGGTGCAGTTGAAACTAGGTACCAGACATAGAAAAGACAGTATACACAAGGAAGGAGAGGAGGAAAAAAGTAGAAAGCACAGGCTGCACTACGCAGTCTAAAGTTGTAGAAAAATAGAAGGATCAGAGCTGAAGTGCCTTGGGACAAGTCACGGGTGAGTGTTGGGGGCTTGTTGGCCCTTGGTTATGGAAGAAAATGAAGATCAAGGAAGAAAAGGCCAAATGCGAACTTCGTGGAAGACATAGTGATTGTCACTGGGTTGAAGTGAGCAAAAGAGAAGAAAAGACGGAGCGAACTAAAAGGAAGCAAGCCAATTGGAAAAGGAGATCGAGGATAATAGATCAGGAAGGAAGAAGGATCATGGACAACTCAGAAAGTGGAAAAATCCACCATTGGATGCTTTGGAGCACCGCACAAGAAGAAAGGAAATATGGGCTGGTGAAGCCCTGAAAACACAGGTCAAAGTTGACCTAGGGTTTTAGACACCTAGGGTTTTGGTGTCTAGGGTTTTGACACTTAGGTTTCGGCCTAAGAATGTTGGTGAGCTATTGTAATGTATAAATAAAGGTCAAGAGGACCTAGGTTGGGTTGGTAAGATGATTGTTGGTATTGTGATTATTATTGTTATTGAGTAAATACGACTGTGAGAGAGAGAAGTGTTAAGTGTGAGAGCCTTCTAGTATTGTAAGATCTCCAGCTGGGTGTGGAGATCAAGTCATGTAGCTGGGTGCATGGGAAAGGGGAGAGGAAGAGAGAAGAAGAACCAAGATTTGCTAGCTAAAAGCACAGACAAGAACTGTATGTTATATCTTAATACATTATAAAGAATGGTTCTGTGGACGTATCCCTAGAGAGAGGGTGAACCACATATACCTTGTGTCATATGTGATTGATGCTCTGTCTTTACCATTGATATATTGTTATTGCATTGCTATGTTAGATCATATCTATAGTTGTGCGAGGTATATCTAAGTTGATAAGTGATATATGCATGCTGGATTGTTCTAGTATTAGATCCACTTGATATTCCCCTTGGTTGTAGACATCTATGTCTTGCAACCCCCCCATAGTTGCTTCGGGTGAGACTGCATCTGCTTCACAGATGTTTCCAAAAGGGCCAGTAGTTAGGGCCTTTTGGTGCCATTAGGCCTCCCTCCCTAAAGTAGGTATCCCTCACCCAAGAGGGTCCTGAGACTCCCTACAAAAGATCAAAGGTATCAGAATCATTTATAAGAGTCCTCATGGGCTTAACAACTAGTCGATCAAATCCCCCTAGAGAGGTAATCCTCCATAAAGGTTGTGTGTTGTCTGACCCTTATCTGACACAGGGTACCTACAGAATAACCCCTGCAAGTAACCTATGCGGTACCTATGTTAAGAAACTAAGCAACCACGATATAACCGATGTGCAGGTGAACAGTCGTAAGTCAGGTCTACCGTATGGGAAGGGTAACAAAGCCTGAAACTTTGAAAGCACCGCCTCTCACAGAGGTAAAGGTACTATCAAGATCCCCATATATGAATAGATCCCCAGAAATATATCTGATGCTAAGAAGGTATTGGGGGGATATCCCCTCACCAACCTCATGCGACCTCGTTCTTAACTCCGATGTAAGAGGAGCCTCCTCAAGTCACCAATTATACAATGGATTTCACCACTCCCTTAGTTACACGCATATGTTGATTTAACAGCCTTGGAGAAGTTTACTCACAAAATCCTATTCCAAGGCTCTAAATCCTAAGCTAGTTTGTGCACCCTAGAAAATAAAATCGTTTCTAATCAATTTTAAATTATCAGCGTTTCTTTTAGTGGTCTTGCTCACTCAAAAAGGTGCGGTAGTGAAACTAATGATGTTATGACTTAGCAAGTAAAATAAATGCTATAAATAACATGCAAAGTTGTAACTTCAATTCCCAATAAATGATAAGCTTTTCAATATGCAATTTTCAATTTAATTTTGTAATTCAAAATAAAATGCAATATTTCTATACATGTACTAAGATCAATGATAAGAACCCAAAAGATCAAATGCCAATAATGCAAAATGCTTAATATTTTTGTATTTTCAATATAAAAGAATGAAAATGCAAGGACTGAACAGTAGATTGATATAACGATTCTACTGAATGCAATTAGAGAAAAACCAAGTAGGATATCAAGAAGCAAACACCCAGCCCAAGATTCAAGGACAATCAATGAAAAGGATGATGAGAAAGTCACCGCCTGAAAATTCAACCAAAGAAAGGTTTCCTATCATTCTACAGGAACTTAATAGTCATAACAGAGACCTAAGAAGACTCAGCAACCATCAAGACTTACCCAAAAAACATCAAACTTAGCAACCAACATACAAGAAAGATGTATGCGACTGTTCAAGAGAAAACCGTGTATATACGCTTCTTGCAGAAGAACAACATGCATATGTACGCGACTGTCAGGTAAAAACCCACGTATATGTATTAAAACACTTCCAGGTCAGGGATAAGGCTAAGAAACTCAGACTCACAATGAACAGAGGCTTTCAAGCAATCATGCGACAATAAACTCAATATAAATGAGAGCAATCAAAGGAGAAAAACACTCCAAACCCCAAAAATAAGATTTTATCCCAATTATGGTTGCCAATTATGTTACAAGGAAAATCTCTCTATGGCATGGGGTAAACCAAAACAGACGGAAATGACTGTAGAAATAAACTCTAATCCCAAGTATGTTATATAAACAAATATGCTAGCTGGACAAGATAAGGATCCTACCTCGTCTAGATGTTCGATGAAGTCCACCGTTGAGCACTCAACTCAAAGTGATACACTTGTAACTTTCCCTCAACAACCAAGAAATGCAACATATGGTGATAATATATAATGTTATCACATTCAATAGCATATTCCATCAATATTCATAACAAATATTCCCATGGAATAACAATTCAAATATTTACAATACATTAATTGGACAAGAAAAGAGTATTTCTATTAAAATGTAATCATCAAAAGTGAATGAATTACAAACTTATGTGTCGGCACGGTTCGAAACCGAGAAATTAAGTCCCTTCTAGTTGCGCCTCTACCACTTCAATCCTCCACCAAAGGCAAGCTCATATAAAAGAGATAATTAGATTCTCAATCAAGTAGGGAAGATCTTGGGGGTTGAACAATGTGTTTAGACTTAAAACGACAAAGGGATGTGGACTCAATATGAAGTGAATAATTTCTTCAGAGTAACTTTTCTCTCAAAGTTGAATTCTTCTTCTCTTTTCCATAGCTCAGATATGTCCTATTTATAGCCTTCAAATGGAATTGAAGGGCCGATTCGGAACATTTCCAGTATATGGAAGGTCAAGTATCATGGATCACGTGACGTGACATGGAAACCTGACACTATTTTTTGGGCACAAAACCTGATGTACGCAAGATGTAATAGTGCAACCTCTGTATACACATGTTGTATAATAGTTAGGATGTGTATATGTAGAAAAATATTGTTTTTAACTCTGAGATTTACAAAAAAAGACTTCAAATCTGCATAGGAAAATGAAAAAAAAACATCTAAACAAATTTAGATAAAGTGAGACAAATCTTACTATAATAACAAGCCAAACATTTCAGAGTCAAGTGAGCACATTAAATATACACTACCCACATTACATTAAATATTGTCCTTAAGAGTAAGGGGAAGTGCATGAGTGTGTACTAAAAATAGTCGAGGTAAATATGGGAAGGATGATAAGAATGTAGAGTAACCATGTCAAAATTGCATTGTCCAAAATATTTACACATGGCAACTTTAGGGATGGTTGAATTAAAATGTAATACACTTCAAACATAGTTATATAGAAACATAATGTTGAAATTCTCAAATTATTTTTTAGTTTTATTATATAAATTTGTATTCTTAATTCATAAATATTATTATTATTAATTTCCTTTTTTTTATAAATGTTGTTTACTTTATTTATATATTCTATTGCATATTCATTATGAATAATTGCTTTAAATTAATGATTTATACATGTTGCTTCATTTTATTTTTACTATATGTATTCAGAATTTCTAGTTATTTACTTTAATTACATATTTATTAGGAAAAACTTCTTTAATTCAATAATTTATGTATATTGTTGTTCCATTTTATTTTTCCTAGCCTATTGATTTTTCAACTTGATTTTGGACATGATTATTATCATTATTAACATTTTGACATTGATTTAAGGTTTGCATATCTTTATATCATTCATCAATATATGCATATATTAGGGAGTATTATATATTTATAAGATATTATTGAAAGATGTGTTTATCCAGACATAGATATAAAAAACAAACATATTGTTTATAAATGAAAGCCAATACTATTCACAAGAAAATAATATATAAATAATTTTTTATTTTTTCTTAACTGGTCCAAAGATGAATCATTGGTTAAAAGATTCGAAACCACTATCCATGATGACAAGTAATGGTTGTAATTTGATTCTTAATTTAAAAAATAATTTCTATCTCTAAATAATATATATAATATGTTAATATGACAAACTTTATTTCAATATTTTTTATTTAAAAATTAGGATAATAATTATATTAGTTTAAAGATTGCCTATTCACAACAAATTATGAACGATATGTAAATGATGTTTTTATTGGAAAATTGTATACCATATTTGTATTAAGATTTATAAATAATTTTGTAACATACAAATAACAATATTAATGAGTGTATTGCATTTCTTTGATTTTAAATGCAGGAGATTTATTAAACAAACCATTAATTATATTAATATGAATGAAGTCTTGTTACATTTTGTGCTTAAAATATAGTTGCAAAATAAGTCATTGCCCAGAAGTCCAAACACTTGTATAAGTACAAATATTTGTTTTCTATGCCCAAGGGTTAGAGAATTCTTGGAAAAATGATTTATTGCTTTTATAATTGTAAATTAACTTATTGCCAAGAAATCCAAACACTTGTACAAGTTCTAATATTTATTTTCTATACCCAAGGGTTAGAGAACTCTTGGGACACTAATTTAGTACTTTTGAGGTTGGTCTATGAACATCACCCCACAATAAAAATGTGAATGCTTTTTTTATCATTTTTATTTGAAAGGATCATGTTGGTGTTAATAATCCACATATATATCTCAAACATTTAAATAAATTTTGGGAGATCTTTATAGGTGAATCTTTATAGGTGCTTGTGATGCTAGTAACATAGTGATTGTAAACAATTCAAAATAAATTTATATTTGTAATGATGAATGAAACTATGTAATTACAAAATATTATAATTGTGACAATTTAATGAAAGAAAAACATATTTGTAATGTTGAATGGAAGTATACAACTATAAAAGGTTAGAATTGTGACATGTTGTGACAAGCACTACAACCCTCCATTTTTCTGTTTGATCTTGTTTACCTCCCTAGGAAATGGAACCCCTTATCTTTTGAGCCTAAGATAAATCCTCATAAGTCTCCCTCTCCACCTCAAGATACTTAGAAAATGCATGTTTTTTATACTTGAAAAAATCATCAAGACTTGGTGTTGAAATCCAAATTTGAGTTTGAAGGAGTTTCTTCTAACTTCTTCAATAGTTCGGAGAAGTTTCTTCTATATTCTCCGAATAGTTCGGAGGAGTTACTTCTAACTTCTGCGAACTTTTCGGAGGAGTTACTTCTAACTTCTATGAACAGTTCGGAGGAGTTACTTCTAACTTCTCTGAACAGTTCAGAGGAGTTAGTTTCTTCTCCCTCAATATGCAATGATATAGCCCAAGTTAGAGGAAACTCTTATATTGTGTTCGAAAGAGTTAACTCTAACTCCTCCAAACACATTGGAGGAGTTCCTCTGATTGCTATCGAAGAAATTCATCTCTGACCCTCTGGCCACACCAACCACACCTACCGTATTTAATGCCAAAATGGCCTTTTGGCTATATAAAAGGAATGGGGTCAAGTCATTGTTACCGATTGAGATTTTAGTAAGACTGAGCCATAAGGATAAAACACGTCGAGATACCCAATTCAAGCTTGCCACCTATCCCTACTCACCACGTGGCATCAGGTTCTAGGTAAGGGTGTCTTACCTTCTTTGGTTTAAGGTTAGGGCTAGGTCTCCTCTCAATTTCTTAAATTTCACTTTAGTTCTTGTTTGTTTACCCTAACTAGATAATTTTCTTCCCTCATGTCGCCTTAACTTTGGCCATTTCCTTAACCGATGCATTTCATGCAATGTGTTCCTTCTTCCCGTTTTGCAAATTGTCCTTTACTCGAATACACTATTCAGTTGGCCCAAATTTCTATCACAACAACACCATTGTCTTTTCTTACAACCGAGTGTCCTTGCAAGCCATAAAATAATACAAAAACCTTTTTGATTTCATAAGTGTTCTGACTGAATAGAACTCTAAGAAACACTTGACCTTTGAGCTTGCCTTCAGCCTCACCCCAAAATCATCATTCTTTGCTCGTAGAAATCACTAATTTAAAAAAAAAAAAATCAGAAGTTTTCAATATAACTCCTCCGAGCACATCGGAGGAGTTATTACTAAATCCTCCGATGCATTCGGGAGAGTTAAAGACTTTTCTTCGATCAACTTGAAGTACTTGAAAAAAACCCTTCAAAATATATTGAAGGACTTACTTCCAACTCCTTCGATATGATCGAAGGAGTTCATTTCAAGTGCTCTGATATTTACTATGAGGCTTATGGAGAACCTTCCGATAACCTATCGGAGAAGTCAGTACTAACCCCTCTGATGCGATTGGAGGAGTTCTTACTAACTCCTCTGATGCAATCAAAGGATTTTTCCTTAACTCTTTTGATCACCACTATTTCAACCTTTTTCCACTTTATTGGAGCACTTAATAATAACATCTTTGATCTGTATCAGAGAAGTTAATTCTGCAGCCTTCTATTTCGAATTTCAAGCCTAACTTCTAGCCTTTCACCTCCAAATTTTTACCAAGGTTCTTAAGCATTCTCTACTTTCAATCTTTTTAGCTACACTTAAACCGGTACATCACATCTTGTCTTTGTGTCCTAAACTTATCTTTTTGGCAGGTACAAACATGTCATTGTGGAAGAAGACGACATGCAAAGTATCCAAAGTTGAGCCCTCTGACAACTCCCAACAAGCAGTAGAGGTTGAAATAGTCAGGGATATATATGATGATACAACTGGACTTCTAGAAAAGGATGGAGAAACTCTGAAATGGGGGGGAAGTGTACTACATGTTTAAGAAGTCAAATTTCTGTACAAAAGTGGAAGAGCCACATTAACTCCAGGTGTTCAAGAATATCAGAAAATCAGAGATCTTCAGGGTGGCAGCACACCCAATTGTCCTCCCTTGTATAGATGTTGTTTCATGGATTTTGAAGAACATCGATATAAATAGTTGATATGTATGCAATGCACGAAAAGAACCTATAATACCCTATTTCCCCCAATTTGTAAAAATAACTATACTGGTCAAGTATTGTGGCAAACTCAAAAATGTGAATAAGTAATGTGAATAGACCTTGTGGAAAAGGTCGATGAATGTGAATAATATTATGAATATATATTGCAAGACTGCTGAGAGGGGAATATGTTGAAAAAGAGACCACGATGGCTGGATAAAGGTGGTGGAAGGCACCTGGAATGGTGGTGTTAACTTCCAACAAAAAAAAATACCGTATTTGGTCTTCACTGGCTCGGAGAACCAAGAGTGGCTCGCTGGCTGGAAATTAATTGCTCGCAAGTTGGTAGGTGGACAGCTCCTCATGCGTAATGAGGGATGGGGGTAAAATTTCCCACCCGTGGGGTCCTGACACCTGACCACCACAAGGGAGATCATGCCACATGCAACCTCACCGGAAAGGAAAAAGGAAGGAGGATTGTGCGATGATGGGCAGACGCGAGGGAGGAAGAACTCTAGGAAAATATGCAGAGTGAGTGATAGCAGAGAATGAGGAGAGTAACCTTCATTCTCGGTCACTGGAAGATAGATACACAGTCTCACAATATCATGGTCTCATCTAGGGGGTGGCTAGTGGTAAATCCATTGGGAGTCATTGAGCCTACGATTGGGTGGAAACGAGCACCCCTCTCAGCAGTTGCATCACCTCTGGTGTTTTTATGATAAGTTTTTTGTCTCTGGCATCTTGAAATATATATATATTCTGATATTTATGCTCATAAGCTGTGAAATTGTGAATGATTTCAGTGCAAGAATGTATGTATGGTGTTTTGATCAGTACTGGTAGTTGCGTGTTTATAATGGAAGGACTACGTATGGCTTATGTTTTCATAAATCACTATTTATATGCATACTGATCTAATCCAGACTTCACGTCTGGTTCTCGAGAGAGAGATACCCTTATCTACCTCAGATAGTACCCTGGGTAAACCTCCCCATAGAGATACCCTCCTTGGAAAGCCCATCAAGAACCTGGAAAGAGGATGTGAAGGCGCAAGGCCTTAGTAACCCTGCACGAGGAGGAACAGTCCTCTTGAAATCCTGAGATGGCTGTGTGGGGATAAGTATCGGTTGAAGGGCAAGATCTTGTCAGAAGATCTGTGGTCATTCATGGCCGTTAGATTGGAAGGAGAAGAGGGGGCGTTAAATGCCTCAACCCCTTTCCCTTTGTTTTCACGAGTAGCGTTAAAGGCATAGCTCAAGAGAGGTAGTGTAGTTATGCACAGGCTCCTTGTAAAGAAAGTAGAGACCAAGACCCACTCAAGTCCTAGACTTGAAAAAGGAGAGCAATAGATGTGATGAAGACTCTTTTAAGAGTCAAACCCAGGAGAAAGAGCACAAAGCTCCCAAGTCCCTCATAGTTGATGAAGCTCGGGACAGATAGCACCTGGTCAGATGGACAGACCCTGTAGGAATTCACAGAGGTCGAGAAAACCTTTCACAGCTTCAGAGTAGAGAAGCCCAGGAGGGATAGTGTCATTTTGTGCATGGAGCCATAGCTGCAAAGGTCATAGAGGAGAAGCAAAGGTCGAAACCTTTGATACTTAAGAAATCTTCCAAGAAGAAGAAAGAGAAGTGCATGATCAAGGAAGAGCTACAACTGTCATTAGATTAGCTGGAGCGAAATAGATCTGGGTCATCGAAAATGTACATCCAGACACGTGCAGAAGAGAGAAGAAATAGATGGCAGAGACACTTCGAAAAAGAAGTGGAGAACAATCAATAACCGTTGGATCTTGCAGAGTTGCAAGGCAGTTAGGATTGGTGCAATCCAGAAGAGATCCGAGTTCAGGATCTTGCGTCCCGGGGTTTTGCAAGAAGAGAGCGCAAGGGTTGGGTGCCTCAAACCACGAAGTCGCGAAGTGCTGAGAGTCGAGGCTCGTGAGAACATGTGGTACATTCATCAGGTGGGGCCCACATGGCTGATGGGTGGGCATGCATCGACTGGGAAGGAGTCAACATTTCGTTGACTTCTCGCATCTCAGAGGTTCATGAGGTAGGAGCACGAAGGTTCGACACCCCAACTCGCGAGGTGGCAAGATGCGAGAAGTGTGAGCAGGAAGTCAAACCATCACTGACTTTCACATCTTAGAGGTTCACAAGGTAGGAGCGCGAAGGCTCAACGCCCCAACTCACGAGCTATTGAGATGCGAGAAGTGCGAGAAGGAAGTCAAACCATTGCTAATTTTCATGTCTCAGAGGTTCGTGAGGTAGGACCACGAAGGATTGATGCCCCAACTCGCGAGGTGGCAAGATGCGAGAAATGAGAAAAGGAATTCAAACCATCGCTGACTTTCGGGGTTTATCAGAGTCGAAAAACTCGATGCTCTGGTAGCACCGTGTCGTGAAGAGCGAAAGGACACCATACTGGTTAGGCATGTGGCCATAACCACCGATCAGATGAGTGTGGTTAAGGAATGGCAGGGTCTGTATCAGGTCCCATAGGGACTCGAGGAATTTCTATTCTTTAGAGAAAAGAAGAGAAGGAGCGAAAAGTTTTAAATTCCGTAGTGGGTGTGTGACAAATTGGTATCAAAGCATGGTTACAGCACTCGGCCTACTTGGGCTCATGAACAAGTTGCACAGAAGCTCCATTCGGAACACCCTTAAGAGGAGTAACCCTCTATCTTAAACCCTTTTAAATTCAAAGGATCAAAGTTTGAAAATAAGAACCCGACTGTGTATGCATGTGAAAGAATTATGAATTTTTGCGTGGGTTATAAAAATGTATCTAACTATTGACTAACAACCAGCATTTGTCTTTTTCACCCAAGCAGGCGATCAGCCGCGGGAATTTACAGACGCAGAGAATGGTGACTCATCAAGAGGTGGGAGAGGGCTCCCACAATAGAGAAGAAGAGTCTGACAAAAGAAGGGCAATAGGGACCCCTCCAAACCTAGTTGAGACTGTGAGGAGTCTCATGGTCGACTTGCAAAGATGCAAGGCCAACAATGAAAGGATGATTAAAGAACAAGAAAAGCAGACATAAATTAACGCAGTTTTACTACAGAGTTTATCCGATCTGCAAAGACAAATGAAACATGAACCCGAAACTCATAAACATGGTCATGTCAGTGGAAACACTGAGAGGAGCACCTCGAAAAACGTCCACCCCAGAGGTAAGGGACCAGTTCCGAGTGACTCCTCTGAGAAGGAAGCTGGCAATTTAGAAGACTCTTCCAGCAGCAGAACCAGTTCCTATTCTTGAAGAAAACAAAAGAAGCAAAAGACTTCCAAGGGTCATAAATTTGAGGAATTCAGAAAGGCCAAACCACCCTCCTTCAATGGTGAGATAAAGAACAGAGAGGAAGCAGAGGCCTGGCTGCTTGGACTTAGGAAATATTTCAGAGTCCATGATTTTTTAGAAAATTTGAAGGCCTGAGTAGCCACCTTCAATCTGAACAGAAAGGATTCCATTTGGTGGGAAGATCTTAATAATGTGAAAGGGGTTAGCGAAGAGGATTTGTCCTGGAAACAATTTGAGAAATACTTCCAGAAGAAGTATTTGTCGGAAAAATATTTCGACGAGAAAATAAAAGAGTTTTATGAACTCAAACTAGGGCAACTCACTATAGAGGAATATGTCAACAAATTCCTTGACTTGTTGAGATACGTGCGTTA
>JASDQU010370875.1:78419-94294 GCA_032191745.1 Picea mariana
AAGTATTTGTCGGAAAAATATTTCGACGAGAAAATAAAAGAGTTTTATGAACTCAAACTAGGGCAACTCACTATAGAGGAATATGTCAACAAATTCCTTGACTTGTTGAGATACGTGCGTTATATAAAAGCAGAAAAGGAAAAGGTGCAGCGCTTCATCAGTGGGCTACCCAAGGACTACCAGAATAGAATTGAATTTGATGAGCCAAAGACCCTAGAAAGCACTATTCGAAAGGCAATATATTGTCAGGAACAGTATGGACATCGAGCAGAACCTCGTGAAGGACGGAAACCAAAGAAAAGTTCAAGGTTTCAGAAAAACGGGATTAAATCCCTAGGATTTAAGAACTATAAGAAGAACCCAAAAATGAACTTTCCATCCCAGAGTGTACTCCAGCAGAAATTTTCCTCATCGGGTGGAAGTAAAATTTCTGGACTTGTACCAGTAAAGACTGATAACCCAAAGAGAGAACGTTTGAAATGTTGGGGTTGCAGAGAAGAACATCTCCTGAGAGACTGTCCACACCGACAACAGAATAGTCGGAGGATTTATAACATCTAGGAAGCTACTACAGTCAATGATATGGCCAGGAGTGTGCCACAGATTTATGCAGCCTTGGATAATAACCAAGCTGACCATCAAGCTTCAGTGGTGGAGATAGAAGGTCTGATCTCCAACCATCTAGTGTCTATTTTTACTGACCTTGGTTCAAATTTGAGTTATATAGCCCCTAAAGTTGTTGATAAGTGTAAACTATAGCCACAAAAACAAACCAAGGCATGGTTGGTACAATTAGCCACTGGCACCAAGAGAAGGGTAGCAGAGGTCATACCAGCCTACCAATTGATGTTGGGTGAATTTCCCACCCAAGCAACCCTTAACGTATTACCCCTTGGATCATACGAACTGTTGATTGGTATGGACTGGCTAGCCTCCCATAAAACCAGATTGGACTGTTACCATAAAACCTTAGAATGTGTGAGCAAAAAAGGAAAAAAGATGACCCTTCAAGGGATCCGAAAATCTGTCTTGATGAGACAAATATCAACTCTGCAAATGAGAAAGTATTGTCGAAAGGGATGTCCCCTATATGAAATACAGGTGTCAGAAACCATAGAAGGTGAAAAACCCAACCTTGAAGATCATCCTACCCTAAGAGAATATAGTGATGTGTTTCCGGAAGAGGTACCGGGTCTACCTCCGAGAAGAGACATAGATTTATCGATAGAACTCACACCGGGAGTAGTGCCGGTGTCTAGGACACCCTACCGGATGAGAACACCTGAGTTAGTTGAACTCAAATTTCAATTAAAAGAAATGATGGATAAGGGTTATATTCGACCCAGCGCATCTCCATGGGGAGCACCAGTCCTGTTTGTGAAAAAGAAGGACGGCACCCTTAGACTGTGTATAGATTATAGACAACTCAATAAGGTAACCATAAAGAACAAGTACCCCTTGCCTAGGATCGATGATATGTTTGATCAATTGGGAGGCACGTCTATTTTCTCAAAGATTGACTTGAGATCGGCATACCATCAAGGCCGAATCAAGGGTGAAGACATCCATAAAACTGCCTTCCGAATGAGGTATGGTCACTATGAGTTCGTGGTAGTGCCATTTGGGTTGACCAATGCCCTTGCCACTTTTATGTGCTTGATGAACAATGTACTCAGTAAATTTCTAGATAAATTTGTGCTAGTTTGTATTGATGATATATTAATCTACTCTAAGAATAGAGAAGAGCATGAAGAACATCTTAGGCTTGTGTTGCAAGTACTCAAAGAGCATCAGCTCTATGCTAAATTCAGCAAATCTGACTTCTTCTAGAAGCAAATACATTACTTGGGTCATGTTATTTCCGAAGAAGGGGTAGCAATGGACCCTAACAAAATCAGGTCTATCATGGAATGGCCTACCCCAAGGGATGTTTCGGATATCAGATCCTTTATGGGATTAACAGGATATTGCAAGAGATTTATAGAAGGATTCTCTAAGATTGGTTGTCCAATCACTGCCCTCCAGAAGAAGGGGACAAAATTCCTGTGGACACAGAAATGTGAAGAAAGGTTTCAAACCCTGAAACATCTACTGACCCATGCACACGTGATGAAAATCGCCGACCTAGAAGCTAACTTCCTCGTGTGCACAGATGCCTGTAAGGAAGGGCTCGGAGGAGTCCTTATGTAGAAAGGAAGTTTGATATGCTATGAATCCCAAAAATTGAACGAGAATGAAGTCAACTATGTGACCCATGATCTAGAACTGGCTGCCATAGTGCATGCCTTGAAAATGTGGAGGCATTACCTCCTGGGAAGAAAATTTGTACTTATGACAGATCACTGTGGATTGTGATACCTATTTGATCAACCAAAGCTCAACACCAGATAGGCTAGATGGATGGCCCTCCTTAGAGAATTTGATTTCAAAATCAAACACACTAAAGGAAAAGAAAATAAGGTTGTCGATGCCCTTAGCAAAAGCATGAAAACAGTTCACCTAGCAGAAGTGAGCACCTGCGAGACAGATGTCAAGTAAAGAATCAGAAATGCACAAAAAATAGATCCCTTCGTTCAAACCATGACCATGTACCTACAGCAAGAATCCGCCGGAGTAAAATATGAAGGCTATCAGATGACCAAAGGAGGTCTGCTCACGTACAGAAACAGATTTTATATTCCAGTGTGTGACGACTTGAAGAGGTTCATTATGGATGAACTACATAAAAGACCCTACTCATGTCATCCAGGATACAAGAAAATGGTCACTGCCACCAGGAAACAATTTTATTGGCCTGGATTGAAGAAAGACATAGCCGAATACTTGGCCAAATGCATAGAATGCCAGCAGGTTAAAGCAGAACATCGACACCCAGCAGGATTATTACAACCTTTACCAATCCCAGAAAGGACATGGGAAACCATCTCCATGGATTTCATCACTGGATTACCAACCTCAACCAAACAGAATGACACCATTATGGTGGGGGTGGATAAATTGAGCAAGTCTGCTCACTTCATCCCTGTCAAGTCGACTTGCAAGGCAATCGATATCGCCCAGGTATTCATGAAAGAGATATTCAGACTGCATGGTATGTCGAAAGAGATCGTGTCTGAAAAAGACACGAAATTTACTTCCAACTTTTAGAAATCACTGATGGTTGGTTTAGAGACAAAGTTGTTGTTTAGCACCGCCTATCACCCTCAAACCGACAGACAGACAAAAAGAGTGAATCAAATATTAGAAGACATGTTAAGGATGCATGTAATGCATCGACCCAAGAAATGGGAAGACTACCTGCCACTTGTAGAATTCACCTACAACAATGGCTACCAAGCATCCCTAAAGATGAGTCCCTTCGAGGTCCTCTATGATAGGCCGTGTAATACTCCAGTCAGCTGGAGCAATCCCGTAAACAGGATATCTTTTGGACCTGACATGTTAAAAGAAATGGAACAGCAAGTGACTCAGATAAAACAAAATCTGAAGGTCACTCAAAACCAACAGAAAAGTTATGCCGCCGACCAAAAGAGAACTCCAAGAGAGTTCAAAATGGGAGACCATGTATATCTTAGAGTTAGGCCCAGGAAGAGTTCCCTGAAAATGGGAGCTTGTGCCAAGTTGGCACCATGGTATTGTGGACCCTTTGAAGTTCTAGATAGAGTGGGACCTGTAGCCTATTGGCTAGCACTTCCTCCCACAGTCGAAGCACATAATGTTTTCCATGTTTCATTATTGAAGGAATATGTACATGATGTTAATCATATAATTGATTGGTCTGTGATTCAGGTGGAACTGGAGGGAGAATTTCTACCAGAATTCCAATGCATACTGGACAGAAAGGAAACCCCACTCCAGAACTGAACCATTGCACAAGTCAAGGTGTAGTGGAAACATTTTGGCCCAGATGAGGCTACATGGGAAATGGAGGATGCCATGAAACAGGCATATCCGATTTTGTTTACATCTATACATATAGGCCATGTTGATAGATAGAACATCGAGGACGATGTTCCTTTAAGGGCGAGGGAATTGTAACACCCTGTTTCCCCTAGTCTGTAAAAATAACTATACTGGCCAAGTATTGTGGCAAACTCAAAAATGTGAATGTGTAATGTGAATAGACCTTGTGGAAAAGGTCGATGAATGTGAATAATATTATGAATATATATTGCAGGACTGCTGAGAGGGGAATATGATGAAAAAGAGACCATGATGGCTGGATAAAGGTGGTGGAAGGCACCTGGAATGGTGGCGTTAACTTCCACCAAAAACCAATACCGTATTTGGTCTTTTCTGGCCCAATGAACCAAGAGAAGCTTGCTGGCCTGAAATTAATTGCTCGCAGGTTGGTAGGTGGATGGCTCCTCATGCATAATGAGGGATGGGGGTAAAACCGCCCATCCATGGGGTCCTGACACCTGACCACCACAAGGGAGATCATGCCACATGCAACCTCGTCGGAAAGGAAAAAGGCAGGAGGAGTGTGCGATGACAAGAAAATGCGAGGGAGGAAGAACTCTGGGAAAATATGTAGAGTGAGTGATAGCGGAGAAGAAGGAGAGTAACCTTCATTCTCGGTCACTGGCAGACAGAGACATAGTCTCGCAGTATCGTGGTCTCAGCTCGGTGGTGGCTAGTGGTAAATTCGTTGGGATTCGGTGAGCCTATGGTTGGGTGGAAATGAGCACCCCTCTCAGCAGTTGCATCACCTCTGGTGTTTTTCTGATAAGTGTTTTGTCTCTGGCATCTTGAAATATATATATATTCTGATATTTATGCTCATAAGCTATGAAATTGTGAATGATTTCAGTGCAAGAATGTTTGTATGGTGTTTTTATCAGTACTGGTAGTTGCATGTTTATAATGGAAGGACTACATATGGATTATGTTTTCATAAATCGCTATTTATATGCATACTGATCTAATTCAGACTTCACGTCTGGTTCTTGAGAGAGAGATACCCTTATCTACATCAGATAGTACCCTGGGTAAACCTCCCCATAGAGATACCCTCCTTGAAAATCACATTAAGAACCTAGAAAGAGGATGTGAAGGTGCAAGGCCTTAGTAACCCTGCACAAGGAGAAACGATCCTCTTGAAATCTTGAGATGGTTGTGTAGGGATAAGTATCAGTTGACGAGCGAGATCTTGTCAAAAGATCTGCGGTCATTCACGGCCATTATATTGGAAGGAGAAGAGGGGGCATTAAATGCCTCAACCCCTTTCCCATTGTTTTCACGACTAGCATTAAAGGCATAGCTCAAGAGAGGTAGTGCAGTTAAGCACAGGCTCCCTGTAAAGAAAGTAGAGACCGAGACCCACTCAAGTCCTAGACTTGATGAAGGAGAGCAATAGATGTGATGAAGACTCTTTTAAGAGTCAAACCTAGGAGAAAGAGTGCAAAGCTCCCAAGTCCCTCATAGTTGACGAAGCTCAGGACAGATATCACCTAGTCAGATGCACAGACCCTGTAGGAATTCACAGAGGTCAAGGAAACCTTTCATGGCTTCGGAGTAGAGAAGCCCAGGAGGGATAGTGTCATTTTGTGCACGGAGCCATAGCTGCGAAGGTCACAGAGGAGAAGCAAAGGCCGAAACCTTTGATACTTAAGAAATCTTCCAAGAAGAAGAAAGAGAAGTGCATGCTCAAGGAAGAGCTACAACAGTCGTTAGATTAGTTGGAGAAAAATAGATCTGGGTCGTCGAAAATGTACTTCAAGATGTGCACAGAAGAGAGAAGAAATGGACGGCAGAGACACTTCGAGATAGAAGTGGAAAACAGCCGATAACCGTTGGATCTTGCAGAGTTGCAAGGCAGTTAGGATTGGTGCAGACTAGAAGAGATCCGAGTTTGGGATCTCGCATCCCAGTGTTTCGCAAGAAGAGAGCGCAAGGGTTGGGTGCTTCAACCCACAAAGTCGTGAAGTGCCAAAAGCCGAGGCTCGTGAGAACACATTGTACATCCATCAGGGGGGGGCCGCATGGCCAACGGGTGGACACGCCTCACCTAGGAAGGAGTCAACATTCCATTGACTTCTTACGTCCTGGAGGTTCACGAGGTAGGAGCACGAAGGTTTGACGCCCCAACTTGTGAGGTGGAAAGATACGAGAAGTGCGAGAAGGAAGTCAAACCATCACTGACTTTCGCGTCTCGGAGGTTCGCGAGGTAAGAGCACGAAGGCTCGACACCCCAACTCATGAGGTGGTGAGATGCGAGAATTACGAGAAGGAAGTCAAACCATCGCTGACTTTCACGTCTCAGAGGTTCGCGAGGTAGGTGCGCAAAGGCTCGATGCCCCAACTCGTGAGGTGACAAGATGCGAGAAATTCAAAAAGGAAGTCAAACCATCGCTGACTTTTGGGGTTTATCAGAGTCGAAAAAATTGACGCTCTAGTAGTGCCGTGTCACAAAGAGTGAAAGGACGCCATACTGGTTAGGCCTCTGGCCATAACCGTCGATTAGATGAGTGCAGTTAAGGAATGGCAGGGTCTTTATCAGGTCCCATAGGGACTCGAGGAATTTCTATTCTTCAGAGAAAAGAAGAGAAGGGGAAAAAAGTTTTAAAATCCGTAGTGGGTGTGTGACAGAACCTATTGCTTCATTTCAACCATAATTTCTAGCTAAATTCTATGACATTGAAGAAGGCAATAAAATATTGGATAGCAAGATCCTTAGTGAATTTGAATATACGTCGAAAGACTTGTTTCCCAAATGGTATAGGGTGGACAAGTAATTTAAATATAGGCCTAAGATTCGATATCCTACGACTAACTTAAGAAGGCCCTATCAATATTTGGTGGCCATGTTGTGTAGGTTATACGGGGAGACAAACGCAACTCAATTATCCTTGTCATACATGCCCTTAATTTATTTATGCGTGGATGTAGGTGTTTCATTCAGTTAGGTAGATATATTGTTTGAAAATATCATTGTTTCCATCTCTACAGTAACGCAAGCACAACAAGGAACATTTCCTAGTTTCCATATGTCCTCATACCTCCTGGACATAATCTGCACTTCCCACAGGTATCCAAACATGGCGTGGAGTTGGTTTCCATTTGACACCTCAATCCACATATATTGAAAAGTGCTCTGAAGCACAAATACCATACAGAATACCAAAGAATTTATGATCACTTCCTTTCTCCTTTATATGAATTTATTTTCTGCACCACTCCCCCTTGTATGACAGACAAAGCCATAGCATTCATAAGAAGAATTGGGGACCGGTACCTAATGGAGCATGGAACTTATATAAGGGTATATGGTTTGATGAATTCACCTCACCTACTTCCACGATTTGTACCTGACAAGATCGTCCTTCAAGAAGTAGCGTACCAGACTATTATACATGGGGTTGAAGGAATGTTGTATAGGTTTAAGAAAATGATATGGCCCCCACTACCTTTATACGTCGGAAACTATTTCTTCTAGAATACCAAACAAGCCCAAGCAGAGGTAGACATATTAATTTCTTATCACTTTGGAGAAGAAATATTCAAAAGACATGATCCTATAAATATCATGAGGGAACACTTTAATAGCGTCAGGCTCCCTTATGAGTATATTGCTGAAATCTGGGAAGAAGAAGAGGTGCATCAAAATTCCATAACATATGAAAAAATCATTTTCAATGGGCATGGCCATCCAAAGGGAAGGATCTTTGACAAAGAAGCAGAAAGAGAGTTGGCCAAAAAATAAGAAGAACAAGAGGAAGCCGAGAGATCTTCTCCCATCTCTATCTCAACTCATTCAGGATATACTGAGGGATAAATAAAAGGTGTTGAAAAAGAATAATGACACCAAGAAGAAAAAAAAAATGAGGTCGACAAAGCCAGAGCCAAAGTTGAAGCCGAAGCAAAAGCTGCAGTAGAAGCAGTAAGAGTAGTAGCAAAAATAACTGAAAAAGCAGCAAAGGAAGCATCTAACAAAGATGTTGAGGAGGAGACAAAAATAAAAATGCAGAAAGAACAGGGGATTATACATGCCCCATGGATGTAGATATCCTAGGAACATCTACCGCAGGCACAAAGATAGATCCAATGGGAAGTGGTCTAGGACTTGGACTATGGGAACCATTTCAACCAGCTGAATTGCTAGATCTTAGAAGCTTTATGTATGATAGTAAAATTGGTAGGATCATGCAAGAGCGAGTTAAGAAGATGCAAGTGACGGAAGGGGCTCCTATATCAATTGTCACTTAGGTATCGGTCACGGAATATGTTAGAGAGGATGTTATGGCAACAACTAGAGTTGGTCATGCAATCATGGATGCCAATATAGATAACATACAGAGGTTATGCAAAAAAAATGAAGAGAAGGACTTAAAGATCAGAGAACTTTAGGAGAAGCTTCGGCATATGAAAGTGAATGAAAGAATCCTACAAAGCTTCAAAGTCAGTGTTGGGAAGGTTATAAATGGCTTGGAAGGTTACATTATTGACATGTACACTTACCTACACCTCTTCCAAGATGCAACTTCCATAGTCATTGACCAAAACAACCAGATACAAATGAAGTTGGCACATAACAACATTATCCATGAAAGTATAGTTGACATAGATAGGTGAATAGAGGAAAATCCTGGTGCACCTCCTGTAGTGTCCCCAAGGCCGAGCCCCATTGAAAACCATGTTCTGAAAGAAATTGTAATTATGTTTTATAGGCTAGTGAGCCAAGTTTTTATAAGTTGGTGGCTTATGTGTTTGTTAGGCTAGGGAGCCTAAGTGTTGAAGGCCAAAAGCCTGTTGTTGTATATGTAATCATGCAGAACAATTAATAAAGATTTGAAAACACCGCCAGGTGTAGACTGACCACGATGAATGAGTGAAGGGGGACTAAGCATCCATAGAGAGGGCAAGGAATTAGAGGCTGGAAGGTGGGAAAAGGGGCTATGTGTTTAGCCTAGGGGACTTAAGCCTGGGAATAATATTTTATTATTATTCCAAAAGAACATGTTCCATTTATATTTTTATCCTAAGTTCCTGACCAAGGGAAGGTGATGCGTGTTGGTGGAACGCATGCAGTCTCCAAGGCGACAAGTGTTGACCCAGGTGCATGCAAATAAAACAACCAGGGGGGGCGTGAGGGGGTTCCTTCTCCCATTCGATCGGACTTCCTGAGCATGTATGGGCTCTAAGCAGTACGACGGACTCGAGTTCTGCAAAGAAGCTTCGTGCATCTTTATGATCCGAAAATCCTGTGTCTAGCTTTGGGAAAACCTGTGTATACCTCTATATTGAACCAGAAGCCCGTGATTGATTCCGAAAGAGCTGAATTCACCTATGTTCTAAACTGAAAAAGTCTGTGTTTGTTATGAAAAGCCAGTACACCTTTGTTCGGAGCTGTGGAGTCTGTGTCGACCCTTGCAGGAATTATTGGTCACGCAATCCTGAACCCATAGTCGTGGGACTATGTTGTAATGGCAATGAAAACTGTTGAATCAAGCGATGATAGGGGTTTCTCCTTCATTGGAACTGATCTACTGAACGAGCAAGCCTGTGCGCGGAGTCCCTGTCCCAAATCCATGACTGTGAGACCATCCTGTGATTGTTCAACCAGTTTGGGAAAGCCTGTGTCTATTTTCCCTATGGGTTGTTGTGGCCACGCAGTACTGGACTGTGTGTGGCTTGTTGGCCTGTGAGCGATTCTCTCCAGGTGAGAGAGTGCGCAGAGGAAGGAGAGAACTCCTGGAAGGAACCTTGTAGCTGCCACAGAGCCTGGAGACTTTCGGTTCGGCCTGTTGCTGTAACCCAAGGCAAGGGAGGTTAGCAACCGAAGGACTGTCCAGGTGATAGAGAAGGTGTATACTCCTGGGGTGGAACAGGCATGTGGGGAATGAGGGTTTGTGGGCAGTGAGCGTGAGAGGTTCCTGGGAGAGAATCTCATCTTTGTGGTTGTGTGTTGTTTCCCTGTAACCTCAGCCTAGCCTAGGATTCCTTGTCTTGGGGTGGAGCTTAGTCCCAGCTCGGGGGTGACCCACTGCTGAGCTTGATGAGCAATGCGGTCTAAGGTTGGGAGGTTTGTGGAAGGCCTGCACTTGGTTGGTGGAATCTACCACTGTTAAAAGATAAGTATCTGATTATGCTTTAATAATGTTTTGCATGACTGTGCTTCTTATGTTATCATGAATTCCACTGTGTGTATTAATTATTATTAAATGTTATTGATTGTTAATTATAGCAGTAAATAATATGTTTAATCTGAATATAAATGTGTTTTGTTTGCTTAAATGCATGTTGTTTTATAAACCAAAGTAGGTGTTATATTTCCCCGAAGTTTGCTAACCGAAAGAGTGGTGTTATAGTTTGGTATCAGAGCCAAGGTTTCAACACTGAGCCTAGATGGGCCAGTGGAGTGGTCTTTGGACCGAGAGTGCGAGGGAAATTGGGTCTGGAAGGCCAATTTCGAACCTTGGTTTGCTCCGAAGTGTCAAGGAGTTACTTGACGAGTTTTTAAGCTCAGGAGGTTTAGCAACGTGTGAAACCGTAGTTGGTGTGGTCTATGGCCACGGGGAAATAGGTCTCCACACCAATAGTGTTAGAACCTTAGGATCTGCTCGGGAGGGAAGGTGAACCCTCGTGACCGTCAAATCTGGAGAGTGTGCATAGGGTTTAAATCCCTTTTGAATTGCACAGGAGTGTGGGAATCGTGATACGCAAACTCCCAAAAACATGAAAACCCGAGAAGATCTACGCTGTAGATCTGGGAGGAAGGCTCAACCGTTAGATCGGGCAGAGTCACACTCGAGTTAGTCGGGAAAAAATTTTGGATTTCGCAAAGTTGCGAGAGGAAGTGAGGAAGGTGAACACCTCCGAAACCCGAGTCACTGAAATGATCTACACCGTAGATCGTAGGATGGTGGTTGATCGTGTGATTCAACAGAGGAGTAAACCGTAATTTCAGGATTTCGACAAATGGAAACTCGAGATGTGGGGTACACGATTTCCCAATGCCCAAAACCCCAAAACATTGAAAGGATCTGCATCGTAGATCTGAGAAAGATCTAA
The DNA here is from genome assembly GCA_032191745.1 of Picea mariana. Classification (NCBI taxonomy): domain Eukaryota; kingdom Viridiplantae; phylum Streptophyta; class Pinopsida; order Pinales; family Pinaceae; genus Picea; species Picea mariana. The sequence continues at coordinate 89,433 of JASDQU010370875.1, forward strand.
CCATTGGATTCCTTGCTTGGAATGGACGTGGGCGCATGAATGCATACCATGCGACAATGAGTCGACAATACAAGCAAGAGTGGTGGGGCCCGATGACATCACCGAAGGTGACGTGGACCCTCCTGAATGTACCACGTGCCACTGTGGTGAAGGGCGATAGCTGTGCTGTGGGCCTGGAGAATAAATTAATTCGTGATTTTGGGGAGATGCAAGATAAGAGCACAGGAGCCCGACATTGAAACTCGTGAAGTTGTGAGTAGCAAGAATGCGAGGAGAAAATTCAACATCACTTCTCAGGGTTTCGTGAAAGGGAGGTGCCAGGGTTGGATGCCACAACTCGTGAAGGTGCGAGTAGCGAAAAGTGATAGCACTTAGCCCTAGCCTATGGTCATGTGTAGCAGGCGCTATCGAGGAGGGAGCCATACCCATATCGCATCTCGGGTATCGGTGTTTAGAGGAAATGAGTCGAGGGTCTTCGACTCACGAAATCGCGAGCTACGAAAGGGTGACTTTGGTTACGAATATTTAACTGTTGGATCTTCGTGGACCGAGATTCTGAAGTTTCGAAGTCCTGAAATTTGCAGAGTTGAACGAGAGCTCAGAAAACTTATTTGAATCGAAATGTCTTTTGTTCTTGTTCGTACTGGCTTATAAATGTTGTGGATTGTTCATGAAGTTTTAATGGCCTAACAAAATTTGAATTGAATTGCACAGTGCGTGTGCAGAGTTCAACAAGGGTCAGAACTTCAGTTAACCAACGCAGAGTATGGAGTGGGAAAAGGTGCAGATTGCCCCCGAAACAGAGGACGAACGAGAAGGAAAGGATGTCAATGTGGAAGTGGAAGGATCGAACTCCAATGGGCATGGAAAAGAGACAGATAAGGAAGAACATATGATTAAACTCATCTAAAGATTGCAGAAATATGCCCAGGCTCGCCTAGTTGATAGCTGAAAGCTCATGAAAATCAGGGATCGGGAGGGTGAATTCAACTTTAAAATGTTGAAGATCCTGGAAAGAATAGAAAAGAAATTGGAAAAAAAGAGTGACACAAACAGATCAAGAAGTGTAAGAACCCCCGAGAGGAGAAGAATATCGAGGAGTGGTAACAGACATTACCGTCTCTCCCCGAAGCATTTTGGCAAGGAAACACACAGTAGTTCAAGCTCGCCTCCTACCAGAAAGCACCGAAAATCAGGAAAGAATGAATTGAAAGGGGAGATGAACAAGATTCAGCCTCCAACATTCGATGGAGAACATAAGAAGGAGGAAGATACCGAGACATGGTTGCTTGGCATGAGGAAATATTTCCAACTACAGAATTATTCTGCCCATGCAGAAGGAAGAATTGCAATGTATCAACTGAAAGGAAAAGCATCCATGTGGTGGGATCAGTTTGTGCAGGTGCAACACATCAGAGAGAAAGAGGTCACTTGGAAGGAATTTAAGAGGTATTTCGAGAAGAAATACCTGACAAAAAGGTACTATGACAGAAAGATGAAGGAGTTCTTTGAACTCAAGTTGGGCATCATGACCATTGATGAGTATGAACAAAGTTTTCTGGAACTACTGAAGTATGTTCCGTTCATCAAAGATGAGGCTATCAAAATTCAGAGGTATCTGAGTGGACTGCCACCTTCCTATGGTGACAAGATTCAGTATGATGATCCTAAGACCATGGAAGAAACCATAAGAAGGGAGAAATTCTTATACGAACAGCAAAGAGAAAATCCTACCTTTCGGAAGGCTTGGGATGACCAGAAGAGGTTTAAGAAGGAACAGAGGCAGAAGGGAAACAAGCCTTCCTTTTTCAGAAACAGTCCTTGGGGACAGTCATCTTTTAGAGAGCCCAGAAAAGTTGAAGGGAGTGAGTAGATGCCAAGGCTGCCACCTATGGAGTGTTGGGGCTGTAAAGAGAATCATAGGTACAGAGACTGCCCCCATAGAAAAGATAAAGCGAGAACTGTCCATACTATTCAGCAAGCTGAGACAGTGGAGGATATGGGCGGCAGAATGCCGAGGATCTACACATCCCTTGACAACAAGCAANTATGATCAACAACCGACCACTTGTTATTTTAATTGATTCAGGGGCTAGCCATAGTTATATAGATCCTAGAGTGGTGGAAAGTTTGCATTTAACAAGAAGAAAACATGAAAAGTCTTGGCTAGTAAATTTGGCCACAGGAACCAAAAGGAATGTCATTGAATTGGTTAAGTTCTATTCAGTAGACATGAAAGGAATGAGCACTAAGGCTGAATTGAATATTCTCCCTTTAGGCTCATACGATTACTTAATTGGGATGGACTGGTTGGACCAGCACCATGCCCTTCTAGATTTCCATAACAAGAGGCTTACATGCCTGGAAGAAGAGGGAAATCAAGTAATAGTCCAAGGAATTCCCAGAGCCGTGGCTGTTAGGGAAATCTCAGCCATGCAGCTGAAGAAATGTTACCAGAAAGGCTGTCAATTATTTGCAGCTCGGGTGGAAGAAGCATCCTGAGATGTAGTCTCAAATTTGGAAGATCACGAGGTACTCAAAGAGTTCAAGGATGTATTTCAGGAGGTACCTGGACTACCTCCGAAGAGGGACATCGATTTTTCCATAAATTTGATGCCGGGAGTAGCTCCAGTTTCAAAGGCTCCTTATAGAATGGGTACGCTAGAGCTGAAGGAGTTGTAATTGCAACTCGAAGAACTACTAAAGAAGGGATACATTCACCCCAGCATGTCACCATGGGGTGCCCCAGTCCTATTCATGAAGAAGAAAGATGGGACGTTGAGGCTGTGCATTGATTTTTGACAGTTGAATAAGGTAACTGTCAAGAACAAGTATCCTTTTCCAAGGATCGATGATCTTTTTGATCAGTTGAAGGATGCAAAAATATTCTCAAAAATAGATCTCAGATCTGGATATCACCAAGTGAGAATAAATGATGAGGACATTAGCAAGACCGCCTTTATAACAAGGTACAGTCATTATGAATTCACAGTGGTGTCGTTTGGACTGACAAATGCACCTGTTGTTTTCATGTGCTTAATGAATGGAGTGTTTAGAGATTATTTGGACAAGTTTGTCATAGTCTTCCTGGATGATATCTTGGTGAATTCCAAGACAGAGGAAGAACATGAGAAACACCTGAGAATGGTGTTGCAGGTGTTGAGAGAATACCATCTGTACGCAAAATTGAGCAAGTGCTCATTTTATCAAAGGCAGATTCATTACTTGGGACACATTATATATGAAGAAGGGATCGTTGTGGATCCTGAAAAGGTAGAGGCCATTTGAGAATGGCCAATTCCAAGGAATGTGGCATAATTTAGATCTTTTATGGGTCTGGCAGGCTCCTACAGAAGTTTTATAGCCAAATTTTCAAAGATAGCTCACCCTATCACTTCCTTGCAAAGGAAGGATAAGAAGTTCCAGTGGACTGAAGAATGTGAGAGAAGCTTCCAGTGATTGAAGCATCTGCTAACCAGTACTCCAATCCTAAAGATTGCAGATCCAAATAAGGATTACGTAGTGTGCACAGATGCATGTAAGGAAGGGCTGGGAGGAGTTCTCAGTCATGAGGGATTTGTAGTTTGTTATGAGTCCTGAAAATTGAAGGAGCATGAGAGGAATTATTCCACTCACGATTTAGAGCTGGCAGCAATCGTCCACGCCTTGAGGAAATGGAGACATTACCTCATGGGAAAAATATTCGAGTTGAGAACACACCATAACAGTCTGAAGTATTTATTTGATCAGTCGATTTTAAATGCCAGGCAAACTAGATGGATGGAGTTTCTGTGTGAATATGACTTTGACATCAAGCATATCAAAGGGAAAGAAAATAAGGTGGCTGATACACTCAGCAGAAAAGTGCACAAATTACATGCTACATCCATTAGCATGTACAGGACTGAGATTAAAGACAGAATTTTGGAAGCTGCAAATACTGATTTGTAGTACATAGGTCTTGTAGCAAAGCTACAGCAGTGTGAGAGACCACAAACCAAGTAAAGTTACACCTTGGGAACTGATGGTTTACTTCTATATAAAAAAAGAGTGTATGTACCCAATGTCCAAGAATTGAAGCTGGCAATTCTAAAGGAGATGCATAATGTGGCTTATGTTGGACAGCTTGGATATCAGAAGACTGTGGCAGTAGTCAAAAGCCATTATTTTTGGCCAGGTCTGAAGAAGGAAATCGTTGAATACATCGCCAGATGCATGGAGTGCCAAAAGGTTAAGGCTGAGCATAGGCACCCAGCAGGGTTGCTGCAGCCTTTACCCATTCCTGAATGGAAATGGGACGTGGTAACAATGGACTTTATCACTGGACTACCTAGAAAAAGCAAGTAGCATGATTCAATCATGGTGGTGGTGGACAAGCTTACTAAAGCTACCCATTTCATTCCACTGAAAACCACTCACAGGGCAGCAAATGTTGCTAATATCTTCTTAAAAGAAGTGGCGTGCTTGCATGGAATTCCTAAGACAATTGTGTCTAATAGGGACCCGAAATTCACCTCGAATTTTTGGAAAGGACTGTTCAAGGGATTTTGAACGAATCTGAACTTTAGTATAGCATATCATCCTGAGTCTGATGGTTAGACAAAAAGGGTGAACAGAGTAATAGAAGACACACTGAGAATGTATGTGATGGATAAACCATCAAGGTGGGAAGACTACCTGCATTTAGTAGAATTCACCTACAATAATGGGTATCATACATCATTGAAGATGAGCCCATTCGAAGCACTTTATGGAAGAAAGTGAAACACTCCAGTGAGTTGGGATAATCCAGCTGATAGAGCAGTCGTTGGGCCTGAGCTGCTCAAAGAGATGGAAGACCAAATGATAAGGATTAAACGGAA
>JASDQU010370875.1:132058-144861 GCA_032191745.1 Picea mariana
GATTAGCTTTCTCATCCATATTGCTTTTGTACATGCCTCACATGCTGCGATATATTCTGCTTCTGCTGTGCTAAGTGCGGCAAAATTATGTTTCCTGCTGCACCAAGATATCATAGCAGAGCCCAAGTTGAAACACATCCCTGAAGTACTCTTTCTATCTTCTTCACTTCCTTCCCAATCTGAATATGTGAATCCATGAAGCTATATATCACTAGATGCAGTATATATTAAACCATAGTTTAGTGTCCCATGAATATATCTTAGAACATGCTTTGTAGCTTTCCAATGCTCATGTCTAGGTTCTACCTGGAATTGGCTTAGTGTTTTCATGACAAAGCAGATCTCTGGTTGAGTATTTACCAAATACATCAATGACCCAATCAATTGCCGATATAGTGATGGAATATATTGTCGACATATAGCAGTAGAATTACATGTGCATTGTTCACGACTTTGTAGTAAATTTGGATCTGCATGAATTTTGGAGAAACCAAGTCTCATTAGGTAGCTGTCTATTTTGGCATACCAAGCTCTTGGAGCTTGCTTGAGTCCATATAAATCTTTCTTTAGTCTACAAACATGAGTGTCTCTAGAACGTACTTCAAACCCTTGAGGTTGTTCAATGTATACTTCTTCTTCGATTGCTCCATTGAGGAAAGCTGTCTTTACATCCATATGATGTAGACTCCATCCCATGGAAGCGGCAAGAGACATGATAGATCTAATGGAAGTATATCTGGCAACTGGAGAAAATGTTTCATCCTAGTCTTCTCCCTCCTTCTGGGAGAACCCTCTAGCTATGACCCTTTCTTTATATTTATCCATGCTTCCGTCTGCTGCATGCTTGATCTTATATACCCATTTTGAAGTTATTACTGATTTTTCTTTAGGTCTAGGCACAATTTCCCATACATCATTTTTCATGATGGACTAGTGATCTTCTATCATGGCTTCTTTCCATTGTTTCTTCTAAACTTCCTCTTCAAACGTGGTAGGTTCTTTGTCTAGAAGCTTTGTCATGCATGCTACATAGCTCAAGAATCTTTTGGGATTCTTACTTTTTGTGAAGGTCCCACTTGGGGCCTTGGGTCTTTTTGCTTCTTATAGGGTAGCTTCAAGCCAAGCTGGTCGTTTCTTGGTCTTAGGTACAATGTCTAAATCAATGGTCTCACATGGTTGCATCATATGATCAAGTTGTTCCTTTTCTTCATTCTGGTTTTCTAGAAGACATGTTCCTTCTTCAATAGGCTCTTCACATTCTTCTTCTTCTATAGTTTCTTCTATGGATTTCTTGAAAGCCATCTTTTCATTGAAGGTCACATCTCTGTTGACTTCAATCTTATGTTGTTCCAGGATATAGATTCTATAAGCCTTGGATGATTCACTATATCCCACGAATATGCCCTTCTTTCCCGAGGGTTCTAATTTATTCCTTTTGTCCTTGGGAATGTGAAAGTAAACAGGGCATTCAAAGATTCTTAGGTTTTCCACATTAGGTTTCTTTCCTGAGAAGGCGTCTTCTGGAGTCATGTCCTTCAATATGCGGTGAAGACTTCTATTCTAAACATATATTTATTTCATGGCTGCTTCTCCCCATAAGAACATATAAAAACCTTGATCATTTAGTAGTGCCTTCACGATTTCTTCAATAGATCTATTCTTCCTTTCTGCTACACTATTTTGTTGAGGATTATGAGGAACAATTATCTCCCTCCTAATCCCTACCGATTTGTAAAAGGCAACGAATTCCTTTGATGTGTATTCTCCTCCATTATCTGTTCTCAAGGTCTTGATTTTCTTGTTTGTGAGGTTCTCTATCTCTTCTTTGAATTCTTGAAACTTGCTGAATACTTCATCCTTTGTCTTCAAGAGATATAACCAAGTCTTTCTTGAGTAATCATCTATGAATATTACATAGTAAAGAGAACCTCCTAGATATTTGACTGGCATTAGACAACAAACATCTGAATGTATTAGATCTAGAATCTCCTTAGATCTATTCTTGCTGCTTGGGAATGGTTTCTTGATATTCTTTCCAAGAGCACATCCTTTGCAAATTCCTTCATGTGTAGATTGTAATTCTGGTATTCCTTCAACCATCTTTTTGAGAAAAGGCAATTCTTGATAGTTAATATGAGTGTACCTTATGTGCTGTAGTTCATTGGGATTGACTTCATCATGTACAAGAGCTTCTTCGTTTTGTTCTAGTAGTCTATATAGATTTCCTTCATGGGTTCCAATAACCCTAGCATTCTCTATGCTGGAGTCTTTGTGCCAACATAACAATTTTCCATATATGAAAGCTATTCTGTTTCCTTTGTCTTCTAGGAAAGATATGGATACAATATTTTTTCTAAACTAGGTACATATAAGACATTGCTCAAATGAACATTGTTACCTGTTTTCAACTTGATAGAGGCTTGTCCAAATCCTTCGACAGGGTAAGTGATTTTGTCTCCAAGCTCTACCTTGTACGATGTATTCTTCTCATTTAGATTTGAGATTTTAGCTTGAGCTCCCGTCATATGCCTAGAAGCTCCACTAGCAATTATCCACATGTCATCTTCAATTGTTCCTATGAGTGCTGAGTAGTGTAGATGACTAGTCTTTTCATTCATGACTTCAGTTGACTGGTGACTGGTCACACTTTGATCCAAAACTTCAACTTTGACATTTCTGCCTTATGAGAATTCCAAGAGGTGCGCTGGACTAGGGCGCACTTGAATACCTTCTTCTTGAGCGAGATGTTCCATCATAAGGTGTTGGATTGGGGTTTTAGGGTTTCTGCAACTGCACCTGCTAGTAACCCTAGTGATAGTGTCTTGGAAGCTGCTCCTACTAGTAAACCCTAGAAAAAGTTCTTCAATGAGCTTAATATCCTAATGGCTATTCTTCCTTCAGTTAGACTGAATGAAGGAGGTGTGGGCCCATAACATGTTAGAATGTGCTCGTTTTACAATAGAAAATATCACTATTGTCACCCAACCATAGGCCGAAGCCACCCTTTGAGCACCTTGACCTTGACAGAGAGAAGAATCCTGGTAGCAAACCAATAGCCAAACAAAGATAATGCACCAAGAAAGAAGTAACCATAGATGATCAGAGAGTCCAACCCAGAAAGATAGAAACAATAGGCTTCAGAACTGGTAGCAACACCTTCTCGAGGACTTGCGCACAAGATTGCCAAACTGCAGTGTGCACAAGTGTCTCTCTGCAATTCTGAGAAGTGTGTGTAAAGTGAATACTGGTGCCCTGTATTTGTACTAGCTCTGACAAACTACTTATGTCGACTTCTCATTCTGGGTACTAATTAATTCATATTAATTATCTCTCTTAGCTGACATCTCTTCTAGGGTTACATTCACTTCTTTTCTTTCTTCTAGAATATTCTAATCTTGTCAAAGGTCACAATGGAGGTTGATACCTCCCGAAGCTACCATAATATAAAAAAAAATCACAATTTCCCTTTCCTTTGTCCTTTTCTTCCACTCTTAAATGACTATCATAGGCCCACATGCCACTAAATTGCATAGCCCATATATGTGGAAAATGTGAAAGCTCACTTTCATCCACTGCTATATCTTGCCTTCTTCTTTTGCATCATTGAATACATTAGAATCCATTCTTCAAATTTTGGAAAAGAATCACCTCCAATCAAATCACGATGTCTGCACTTTTGAGGTCGATGTTGCATCCAAGTTTGATTCTCTTCTTCGTATTTCCTACATAGAACATGAATGTACAATATCATAATATTAATAATATAAATGTGTAAATGCAATTGAAGAAACAATTTTTTGTGCAATTTTTTTTTACCTGCGCCACTTATCGAATGAAGATGTGTTCTGAAGAACATAGGCATGTATCACACTTCTTGATTTATGTGATAACTTAAAGCGTATTCCATTTTCTTCTAATAATTCACTTGAAATTCTCTCATCTTCATCATCATCCCATACATGTCGATTGACATTTTTAAAATCCTTCATATATTCTGTGCAAAATCCCATGGCCTCTTGCATTGAATATCCCTCAGACATGCTGCTTTCTGGTTTTTCCCCAGTACGATTTTTTTCTTTCAAAACCTTCATATATCTTTCTATAGGATACATCCATCTCGTTCTTACTAGGCCACAATGCTCTAGTTCATTTTCTAGATGTATCAAAAGATGCATATAAATGTTAAATATTGTTGGTGGAAATTCTCGTTCCAATAGATAAAGGAATTCAACAACCTCCTCCCTCAAACTATCAAAGTTCGAAGGATCTAATACATGTAAACTCATTCTCTTTAATGTTAGGCCCAACCCTATAATTGCCAATATTGGCCCCTTTTCCAAACTTGATATATTGACCAAAATAGGTAAAATATTCTCAAATATGACATGATAGTCATGGGACTTGAGGCCTCTTAAGCTATTCATGTCAGTTTGGCTTCTAATACTACTACTTACATATCCAGTGGGAAAACGAGTCTGGGACATCAACTTTAAGAAATGTGCATGTTGTTCCTTTGTCCAAACATAAGGAGCACTAGGTTTCCTATATTTTTCATCGTTATATTTTTCAACCCAAAGATTTCGACTAATCTTTAGTTGTTGAAAGTCTTCACATGATGAAACAATATCATAAGCACCAAAAATGGTTTCTATAATAGCATAGGCTATATTTTTCTCGGTATGCATAAAGTCAACAGTATGCCTGATGGGTATATCCTTAAAGTATGACAACTTATAAAATATGCACAATCATTTTACATCGATTTCATTACATGGATCATCCCTGCTACAATAAATCCCACCACTTTCAATAAACAACATTCTTCTATGTCCATTCTCAATAATGTATTCACTCGTTATTGGAAATGGTGCTTCACGATTCTCTTCCTGGCCATTGAATWTTTKTTTTTTGTTGAYGATATGGATGATCCTTTTTCAGGTAAGCACGATGTCCACAATAAACACACTTATGCAAACTTCTTGAGTGCCTCACAAAATTCTTAAATTTGCAAGAAGGACATCCATGGTATCTATGAAAAGTGAGACCAGTCAATGTGTCGTATGCAGGAAGATCATGAATCCTAAACAATAAGGAAGCTCTTAAAGTGAATTTGATTGAATGACCATCCCTTAAAAATTGAATTGCTTCAATTCCTTTCCACAATTCCATTTTCTCATCATATAATAGCTCTAAATAAACATTGATTGTATTTGTAGTCACACTTTTTTTCCTGCTATAATCAATKATAACATTGGSMAMMATGGTTTAGYWRCTAAACCATTKKTSSCAATGTTATMATTGATTATAGCAGGAAAAAAAGTGTGACTACAAATACAATCAATGTTTATTTAGAGCTATTATATGATGAGAAAATGGAATTGTGGAAAGGAATTGAAGCAATTCAATTTTTAAGGGATGGTCATTCAATCAAATTCACTTTAAGAGCTTCCTTATTGTTTAGGATTCATGATCTTCCTGCATACGACACATTGACTGGTCTCACTTTTCATAGATACCATGGATGTCCTTCTTGCAAATTTAAGAATTTTGTGAGGCACTCAAGAAGTTTGCATAAGTGTGTTTATTGTGGACATCGTGCTTACCTGAAAAAGGATCATCCATATCRTCAACAAAAAAAMAAAWTTCAATGGCCAGGAAGAGAATCGTGAAGCACCATTTCCAATAACGAGTGAATACATTATTGAGAATGGACATAGAAGAATGTTGTTTATTGAAAGTGGTGGGATTTATTGTAGCAGGGATGATCCATGTAATGAAATCGATGTAAAATGATTGTGCATATTTTATAAGTTGTCATACTTTAAGGATATACCCATCAGGCATATTGTTGACTTTATGCATACCGAGAAAAATATAGCCTATGTTATTATAGAAACCATTTTTGGTGCTTATGATATTGTTTCATCATGTGAAGACTTTCAACAACTAAAGATTAGTTGAAATCTTTGGGTTGAAAAATATGACGATGAAAAATATAGGAAACCTAGTGCTCCTTATGTTTGGACAAAGGAACAACATGCACATTTCTTAAAGTTGATGTCTCAGACTCGTTTTCCCACTGGATATGTAAGTAGTAGTATTAGAAGCCAAACTAACATGAATAGCTTAAGAGGCCTCAAGTCCCATGACTATCATGTCATATTTGAGAATATTTTACCTATTTTGGTCAATATATCAAGTTTGGAAAAGGGGCCAATATTGGCAATTATAGGGTTGGGCCTAATATTAAAGAGAATGAGTTTACATGTATTAGATCCTTCGAACTTTGATTAGTTTGAGGGAGGAGGTTGTTGAATTCCTTTATCTATTGGAACAAGAATTTCCACAAACAATATTTAACATTTATATGCATCTTTTGATACATCTAGAAAATGAACTAGAGCATTGTGGCCTAGTAAGAACGAGATGGATGTATCCTATAGAAAGATATATGAAGGTTTTGAAAGAAAAAAATCGTACTGGGGGAAAACCAGAAAGCAACATGTCTGAGGGATATTCAATGCAAGAGGCCATGGGATTTTGCACAGAATATATGAAGGATTTTAAAAATGTCAATCGACATGTATGGGATGATGACGAAGATGATAGAATTTCAAGTGAATTATTAGAAGAAAATGGAATACGCTTTAAGTTATCACATAAATAAAGAAGTGTGATACATGCCTATGTTCTTCAGAACACATCTTCATTCGATAAGTGGCGCAGGTAAAAACAAATTGCACAAAAAATTGTTTCTTCAATTGCATTTACACATTTATATTATTAATATTATTATATTGTACATTCATGTTCTATGTAGGAAATATGAAGAAGAGAATCAAACTTGGATGCAACATCGACCTCAAAAGTGCAGACATCGTGATTTGATTGGAGGTGATTCTTTTCCAAAATTTGAAGAATGGATTCTAATGTATTCAATGATGCAAAAGAAGAAGGTCAAGATATAGCAGTGGATGAAAGTGAGCTTTCACATTTTCCACATATATGGGCTATGCAATTTAGTGGCATGTGGGCCTATGGTAGTCATTTAAGAGTGGAAGAAAAGGACAAAGGAAAGGAAAATTGTGATTTTTGTTGATATTATGGTAGCTTCGGGAGGTATCAACCTCTATTGTGACCTTTGACAAGATTAGAATATTCTGGAAGAAAGAAAAGAAGTGAATGTAACCCTAGAAGAGATGTCAACTAAGAGAGATAATTAATATGAATTAATTAGTACCCAGAATGAGAAGTCGACATAAGTAGTTTGTCAGAGCTAGTACAAATACAAGGCACCAGTATTCACTTTACACACACTTCTCAGAATTGCAGAGAGACACTTGTGCACACTGCAGTTTGGCAATCTTGTGCGCAAGTCCTGAAGAAGGTGTTGCTACCAGTTTTGAAGCCTATTGTTTCTATCTTTCTAGGTTGGACTCTCTGATCATCTTTGGTTACTTCTTTCTTGGTGCATTATCCTTGTTTGGCTATTGGTTTTCTACCAGGATTCTTCTCTCTGTCAAGGTCAAGGTGCTCAAAGGGTGGCTTCGGCCTATGGTTGGGTGACAATAGTGATATTTTCTATTGTAAAATGAGCAAATTCTAACAGGTTATGGGCCCACACCTCCTTCATTCAGTCTAACTGAAGGAAGAATAGCCATTAGGATACTAATCTCGTTGAAGAACTTTTGCTAGGGTTTACTAGTAGGAGCAGCTTCCAAGACACTATCACTAGGGTTACTAGCAGGTGCAGTTGCAGAAACCCTAAAACACCGATCCAACACCTTATGATGGAACATCTCGCTCAAGAAGAAGGTATTCAAGTGCGCCCTAGTCCAGCTCACCTCTTGGCATTCTCAGAAGGCAGAAACGTCAAAGTTGAAGTTTTGGATCAAAGTGTGACCAGTCACCAGTCAACTAAAGTCATGAATGAAAAGACTAGTCATCTACACTACTCAGCACTCACAGGAACGATTGAAGATGACATGTGGATAATTGCTAGTGGAGCTTCTAGGCATATGACGGGAGATCAAGCTAAAATCTCAAATCTAAATGAGAAGAATACATCGTACAAGGTAGAGCTTGGAGACAAAATCACTTACCCTGTCGAAGGATTTGGACAAGCCTCTATCAAGTTGAAAATAGGTAACAATGTTCATTTGAGCAATGTCTTATATGTACCTGGTTTAGAAAAAATATTGTATCCATATCTTTCCTAGAAGACAAAGGAAACAGAATAGCTTTCGTATATGGAAAATTGTTATGTTGGCACAAAGACTCCAGCATAGAGAATGCTAGGGTTATTGGAACCCATGAAGGAAATCTATATAGACTACTAGAACAAAATGAAGAAGCTCTTGTACATGATGAACTCAATCCCAATGAACTACAGCACAGAAGGTACGCTCATATTAACTATCAAGCATTGCCTTTTCTCAAAAAGATGGTTGAAGGAATACCAGAATTACAATCTACACATGAAGGAATTTGCAAAGGATGTGCTCTTGGAAATAATATCAAGAAATCATTCCCAAGCAGCAAGAATAGATCTAAGGAGATTCTAGATCTAATACATTCATATGTTTGTTGTCTAATGCCAGACAAATATCTAGGAGGTTCTCTTTACTATGTAATATTCATAGATGATTACTCAAGAAAGACTTGGTTATATCTCTTGAAGACAAAGGATGAAGTATTCAGCAAGTTTCAAGAATTCAAAGAAGAGATAGAGAACCTCACAAATAAAAAAATCAAGACCTTGAGAACAGATAATGGAGGAGAATACACATCAAAGGAATTTGTTGCCTTCTGCAAATCGGTAGGGATTAGGAGGGAGATAATTGTTCGTCATAATCCTCAACAAAACAGTGTAGCAGAAAGGAAGAATAGATCTATTGAATAAACCATGAAGGCACTACTAAATGATCAAGGTTTTTATATGTTCTTATGGGGAGAAGCAACCATGAAAGAAATATATGTTTAGAATAGAAGTCTTCACCGCATATTGAAGGACATGACTCCAGAAGAAGCCTTCTCAGGAAAGAAACCTAATGTGGAAAACCTCAGAATCTTTGGATGCCTTGTTTACTTTCACATTCCCAAGGACAAAAGGAATAAATTAGAACCCTCAAGAAAGAAGGGCATATTTGTGGGATATAGTGAATCATCCAAGGCTTATAGAATCTATATCCCGGAACAACATAAGATTGAAGTCAGCAGAGATGTGACCTTCAATGAAAAGATGGCTTTCAAGAAATCCATAGAAGAAACTATAGAAGAAGAAGAATGTGAAGAGCCTATTGAAGAAGGAACATGTCTTCCAGAAAACCAGAATGAAGAAAAGGAACAACTTGATCATATGATGCAACCATGTGAGACCATTGATTCAAACATTGTACCTAAGACCAAGAAATGACCAGATTGGCTTGAAGCTACCCTACAAGAAGCAAAAAGACCCAAGGCCCCAAGTGGGACCTTCAGAAAAATTAAGAATCCCAAAAGATTCTTGAGCTATGCAGCATGCATGACAAAGCTTCTAGACAAAGAATCTACCACGTTTGAAGAGGAATTTTAGAAGAAACAATGGAAAGAAGCCATGATAGAAGATCACTAGTCCATCATGAAAAATGATGTATGGGAAATTGTGCCTAGACCTAAAGAAAAATCAGTAATAACTTCAAAATGGGTATATAAGATCAAGCATGCAGCAGACGGAAGCATGGATAAATATAAAGAAAGGGTCATAGCTAGAGGGTTCTCCTAGAGGGAGGGAGAAGACTAGGATGAAACATTTTCTCCGGTTGCCAGATATACTTCCATTAGATCTATCATGTCTCTTGCCGCTTCCATGGGATGGAGTCTACATCATATGGATGTAAAGACAGCTTTCCTCAATGGAGAAATCGAAGAAGAAGTATACATTGAACAACCTCAAGGGTTTGAAGTACGTTCTAGAGACACTCATGTTTGCAGAATAAAGAAAGATTTATATGGACTCAAGCAAGCTCCAAGAGCTTGGTATGCCAAAATAGACAGCTACCTAATGAGACTTGGTTTCTCCAAAATTCATGCAGATCCAAATCTTTACTACAAAGTCGTGAACAATGCACATGTAATTCTACTGCTATATGTCGACAATATATTCCATCACTATATCGACAATTGATTGGGTCATTGATGTATTTGGTAAATACTCGACCAGACATCTGCTTTCTCGTGAACACACTAAGCCAATTCCAGGTAGAACCTAGACATGAGCATTGGACAGCTACAAAGAATGTTCTAAGATATATTCGTGGGACACTAAACTATGGTTTAATATATACTACATCCAGTGATATATAGCTTCATGGATTCACATATTCAGATTGGGAAGGAAGTGCAGAAGATAGAAAGAGTACTTCAGGGATGTGTTTCAACTTGGGCTTCGCTATGATATCTTGGTGCAGCAGGAAACATAAGTCTGCCGCACTTAGCACAGCAGAAGCATAATATCTCGCAGCATGTGAGGCATGTACAAAAGCAATATGGATGAGAAAGCTAATCTCCAGATTATTTGATCAGGTTCCAGATTTGACCATAAAACACTGTGACAATCATAGTTGTATAAGGCTATCAAAAAACCCAATGTTTCATGAACGGTCGAAACACATTGAGATCAAATATTACTTTATTCGAGATAAAGTCTAAGAAGGAGAAGTAAAGCTCTAGTATATTCCCACAAACGAGAAGACAATAGATATCCTAACAAAGCCTCTATCCAAAATAAAGTTTGCATATTTCTGAGACAAAATGGGGATCATGGAAATAACTCCCTTAGCTAAAAGGGAAGAAATGACTCTCTAGGTTGGGAGGGAGCACTGACATATCATTGAATTGAGGATAGTCATTTTCAAGTTTGAAAAATGGTCCAGCTTGGGCAGTCCCTTTCCAGTTCAGAAAGTGATTTGAGATTTCTAACGGACAGGCATTTTCCAGTTTGGAAAATGGTCCAGATCGAACGGTCATTTTCGTAATGAAAATGGTTCGATGGATTGTTGATGTACCATAGAAAACGATTTCCCATTGTGGTTAACATGGGGGATGGTCTAGGACAGTATCTCTTCTTGACGGTCACTCTTAATAGTGGTCAAGAAGACTGGTCTGCCTCGCCAGACAGTCATTCTTTCGAAACTCACAGTTGTGAGCAGTTTCGAAGAATGGTATGTTTTGGAGGTTGGTGCAGGGCAGTCATTTCCTTAGGAAATGGTTTAGACAATCATTCCCTAGGGCAGATTCATTCACTCTAGGTTTCACTTTGTTTAGTGCCGGAGGAATGGCCCAGATAGGTGAATGGTCCAGGTTCAGCAATCAAGGACAGGCTTTCCCTAGGGCGGACTCATTCTCTCCAAGTTGCACTTTGTTTAGTGCCGAAGGAATGGTCTAGAGTCAGAAATCAAGACAATTATTCTTTCTTTCTTGAGAAGAACAGTCCAGATAGCCCATCATTGATGTTCTAATCTGAGGGCAGATGCTCTTCCAGAAATCACACATGTGAGTGGAAGAATGGCTTAGATGATTCAGTTTATATCATAACAATGTTTTATGTGCAGGTTGATATCAGATGATTGTTATGAAGACTGTATGTCTCTAGACAGTAGAAGTATGCTAATGTGGTGGATATGTTCCACTATTTGTGACTATATTTCATGGATTGAGTAGTTGTGCAATACTATGGATAAACATAGTTGTGTTCTATCAATTGACATTGTACCAGTTGTCATGGAGATTATATAGTTGGATAATAATGACGGTGCTCGTGATGCTACCAGTTGAATGGTTTGTTTGTGCTCAAGACCATTATCATTTATACCTCCCTATCTAGGAGGGAGTGTTGACATTATGGTAGCTTCGGGAGGTATCAACCTCCATTGTGACCTTTGACAAGATTAGAATATTCCGGAAGAAACAAAAGAAGTGAATGTAACCCTAGAAGAGATGTCAGCTAAGAGAGATAATTAATATGAATTAATTAGTACCCAGAATGAGAAGTCGGCCTAGGTTGTTTTCCAGAGCTAGTATAAATACAGGGCGCCAGTATTCACTTTACACACACTTCTCAGAATTGTAGAGAGACACTTGTGCGCACTGCAGTTTGGAAGTCTTGTGCTCAAGTCCTGGAGAAGGTGTTGCCGCCAGTTCTGAAGCCTATTGTTTCTATCTTTCTAGGTTGGACTCTCTGATTATCTTTGGTTACTTCTTTCTTGGTGCATTAGCCTTGCTTGGCTATTGGTTTGCTACCAGGATTCTTCTCTCTATCAAGGTCAAGGTGCTCGGAGGGTGGCTTCGGCCTATGGTTGGGTGACAATAGTGATATTGTCTATGGTAAAACGAGCACATTCTAACAATTTTGTTGTTAGTGTTGAATTCCTTCATGAAACTGAGAATAAATTTTATGTTGGATTCGTCCAAGAAATTATTCCAGTTGATTATGGTGAAAATAGTCCTATATTATTAAAATGTAAGTGATTCAAACCATCTACAGTACAACTTTATGAGTATGGATTTGTACATGCAAATATACGACAATTTTTATCAGATGTTGATGAGCCATATGTCTCTCCTCTTCAAGTTAACCAAATATCAAATTATTAATGTAAGAAGCCCAGGATGGTCATATGTCATTCAAACAGAGTCTCACTCGAAACAAAAATTAATAGAAGTTGTTGATATAATGCATGATGTGCAATACAATAACTTACAAGAAACATTCGAAGAAGTGGTTGAAGATGATGATAGAGTGATTGAAGAAGAGACTTTTATTA